>VYYJ01001988.1:0-24941 GCA_021029165.1 Cyphoderus albinus
GTGAGCATGTTCTCGTGAAAAAGTCTTTCTATAAAGATTAAGTAAATCAGCATCTCATTACAAACAAATTCTTAACACCTCACGCGAAAAGGTTTAAACAGAACTCAAAAGTAATTAAATTAATTACTTGTTTCCCCCTCTTCGGGTCATTTAAAATTGCAGGCAGATTTTGTGAGCAAGTATAGGCTGACCAGTTGACACTCGAAGATGGACTCGGTCCAGCAGTGGATCCCCCGCTGCTGCTGCTCCCACCGCTCATTTCCTCAGTCTTAAACTTTTGCATTTCATTTGGAATCGCCCAAGTCGCCCTCCAACATTCACTCTTTTAACGGCATAACATTGATCTCACAGAAAAGGGACTTCGTTTAAAGTCGCTGCAGGAAAACAATCAATATTTAAAATTTTAGCTAAATCGTAATATTAGTTAAATAAACATCCTTAATTAATTTTATTGTCACACATTTACTCACCTCGTCTACTTTTACTTCGGTTATATTTCTTGGGGCATTATTGTACAGCATGATTAACTTAATACCACACTTGATTAAAAACTGCACTCTCACAAAATAGAATTTTACTCATGTCAACAAGAACGTAAGTAAAGTAACATAATGTTATCAATGTGTGCGAAAATTGCCGTACGGTGAGATATTGGATTGCATATTTTTACATCTGCACACATCCAACTCTATCGTTAATTACCACAATAAAAAATAGCCTCAATTCGATTGATGATTTGCGTGTAAATAGAAAACTGATGTAAATGTAAATGATTCGAGGTTTATGTTTCTCCCTCTAAATACTACCTGGTATGCTTTTGCTTAGTGTATTAAAATATTGTAAAACTGAATGAACTGAACTGAACTAACTGAAGCTGAATAAAGTGAACACTAATCCACATTTAAATACACTCACGAACAAGCCTGTGTTTTCCTCATCATCACATCATATTTATCACGATTCAACATCATCATCATTCCCCGAGTAAACTTGTCAATTCGCAGATTGGCACATATGGTGAGCCATCGTCTCGCACACACGTAGGTAAAGCTAAGAGCTGCTGCTCTAGCTCTAACATAATGATTGTAAATAAAGTTGTAACCTGTTTCGCTATTCGCTTTTTCCTTATTATCGCTTATTGCTTGGCTGCTTCTACCTAAACGAAGACATCTTTCAATGTTTCTCTCCTTTTTCCCAGATTTCCTATGTAAGAATTATGACGTGTGATATTTTTCTCCCTTGCTGTTACTGTTATAGTTATAGTTATGTTATGCTGTAATAATGTTGTGTGGTCACGTTTCATGTGATGTTATGGGATGATGATAAAAATTCTTACTTTACGTGTGCCACTTCGGAATTTCTAAATTAGGGTTAGATTACAAGAGTTAGTGCGCTGCGTTTCCTCACCCACATACAAAAAGATGAGTAATAATAAGAGAGACGAAAACGCTTTTTGTGTCATGAGGTGTGTGACGCTGAATAACTTAATCAGACTCTTTCATGTCTTTTTGTAGATGGAATTTCCATCATGGAAATGATTTTATGTGGGTGAAAATAATGACTGAAATGAAGCTTGCATAAAGTTTACTTTTACCCCAAATGAAAATTTTTAATCCTGGGTTTTGTTTTAGGCTAAAAACGTTTAGCATTGAAAGGGACGCTTTTTTCAAATGATGGACTGTGAAGGATGACGGTAGTATTTAATTGAGATAAATTCTTTAAAGCTTACCTTAACACCATCGATAACGATGTAATAATTGAGAAAAATTCATAAGATGCAATACAAAAGATGTCTGGAATACAAAAGTTGAGTGAAAGATTTTTAAGCTGTATCAAGACTCAAAGTACATTCCTTACGGGAATTGGGAATTAACTGAATGAAATAACGTTTTTATAATTATGCCATTACTCTTGTTAATTTTTTTCCACTTTCTTTTTTCAAATTTGGTAATTAATTAGAAGAGAAGATGGAAAATAATGAAGACTCAGCACTTCTCATTGTCTTTCCTTTCACTCAAGCTGCATGGAAAAGGGAGTAATTGGCGAAGAGATCGCTAAAGGGCGCTGGATTCCTCAAGGGGAAAGTGAAGCAAGCCTGAAAGAGAGAAAGAAAAGTGGAAACGATGTGTGAAAGTGGAGTACCACAGAAAGTGACTTACATACATTCACATTCCCCCTAGCGTTTCTTCTGCTTGCCTACGTAATCCTGAACCCACATCCCGCATACAAATGGCAAGAGTTGCGAACCACCGAAAGCTGGAAATCGTATTTCCATATTGTCATCATATTCACGATACACAATGGCACTTAAGTGTGGAGTGTGGAGCTTCAAGTTGAGATGTAGGAGTGAGTGAGTAAGTAAATGGATGAAGTCATAAAGCATCAAAAGTAGTAGTAAACATGTAGTAAGCAATGCACTTGTCTCTTGCTCCATTTCTCTGCTTTCTCTCTCACTCATGGTCTGAAGCACGGAAGCAGGAACTGGTTGTTGCTGCTGCTGCTGGTGGTGCTTTTTCCACTTTCTACTTTTCTATATAAAAAGCGAAGAAAGGAAAAACTCATTCCTTGAGTGCTTGTCATCACAGGGAGAACCAGTTGCTACTTTCACCCGTCTCGGTTGGTTGGTGCACATCATTTTCCTCCGCTCCGCTCTCCCTTCTCTCATTCATTCGCTGCGAAATTACCTTCCACCGTTATTCTTACTTTACTTACTCACTATCATTTCATGTAACGTTTACTTTTGTTTACGAGACAATCTCAGCAGAATTTGATTTTAAATACGAAGACGAACCTTTTTGTACTTACTCTTTACAAACACTGTTATTTGTTTTCTCTTTACTCCTTTTCTCAACCTGATTGAGACTTCCTTTCTCTCAATAAACTCTGATCATAATATAAAGTAAAATTGGCCCTTCTTCAAAGCTCATTAAAATTGCAAGTTCGACAAGACGCGGCTTCACTGCTTCACATCTTCAAAGAATCAGGTAAGTACTTTTCTGCATTATTTCTGAATTTACAAACATTATTTTATTATCTAAACCTTTTAGGCCGCTAAGTAGAACCCTCAACATAAATGTTTATAATAAAGTCTGCGAGTTCTGCAAGATGTACTCATAACATAACACGTGCACCATTTAATTTTATCTGTTGTTTGAACTCTCATTGAGATACTAGAATTTTCCAGACAAAACTAAAATTGGCAATCTACATTTTGTAACAAGTTTGATATTTAAATAAGTGGTAGTTATCATCAAAAATTGTAATTTGTTACTGTCATTAACGCGAGCTTCCGCTACGACGTAAATTCATTCCCGTTTAATTTGCTGGTGTCAGACAGGTTAATAACGTGCAGTGTAGACAGTAATTGGAATCAATTAATCATTTGGGAATCCAATAATAGCCAGTTCCAAGCACATTTGGGGTAACGTGCTACACAACTTACTTTTATGGTTGGTTTTGTTATTGCCACAACATGTTATTTGTATCTCACCAATATCTTGCTTGTTACATAGAAGACGTTGATCTTTTCGGGGAAAAGGTTGAAAAGCTGTTGGGTTAGTAAATAATTATTCCAACAATGGCATCTAAACATATTCAACAACTACGCACTTGACAAAACCCGGAACAGAATTATATTACATATAATGATTGTAACTGTTATCCAGGACAAGAGAAATTTATTGTGAAAGAATCAACAACATCCTTTATCATCCTACATGAAATATTCGTCTTCAGGGAACCACAAGTGGCACTTTCTGGTTAGAGGTAATTGTCCTGTCGACATATTTCATCAGATATTTCATCAAAAAGGAAATTAGAGCAGATCAACTACGCTATGAATATGAATAACTTTAGGTAGTACAGTGCTGCCTATACAATTACTTGAAAATATAAAATATTTGGAGATGAAAGCAGGTAACAAAATAATAATGATTACGGTTGTTGGTGAACCTAAATTCTAGTGAAAGCCAACGCTATTCTTCTCCACTTCAACAATTTGACATTTTTATCTATAAAGGAACAACTTTTGTATGGTCAAAAGCACATTGATTGGCTGGTATTGTATGAATTTGAAGAATTCTGTGGCATTCTTAAAAGGTAGTGAAGATGGTTGTGATGAAGAATTAAATCCGAAGGTGGTATTACTTACGTGTAGTATGTACAGAGTACGTAGTAATTCTTTAGAACACCTTTTTAAACTTTATTATAATATGCGAATTCCAATTTTGATGATATAAGCTAACAAAACATGTGGGTGTGAGCTAAAATAGCTACATACTGAGAAGCTGGAAAGAAAACATTCTTTTCTGTCAATTCGAACAAATGTCAGTGAAGCAGGCAGTTACAAGTGAAGCGAAAACTGAAATCAGACTCTCGCTACGCTTTCGCTTTAATAAAGAGTTATTTGAAGAAAAGCTTTTAAATGTCGAAATGCCTGCACCTAGAAAAACTTTTTTTTCTGATTGAGGTTTGCCGCACACTTTTAGCTTGTTCTCTTTATATTTAGTTCACAAACAACATTCCACCACCCGCAGAAACATTCCTACTCCAGCGGAAGAAAAAAGAAAGTTAAATTCTTTATACAAGCAGTGAAGAAAGGAAGTCACATATGGTCAAACAAACTAGCCACTTTGAAAAATAGTTTTGTTCTTGTTTTTTGTATGGACGTGGTCAACAATACGTGATTTCAAAAGTGGCCATTGTTCAACTTCCAAGCGTTTACAAAGTCATACATGCAAACCAAATATACAAAGAGAAGCAACATAGGTATTCCATCAATTTCTTTTTTCCCAACTCATAAAATCATCAATCAAAAATGACCGGAGAAAATTCTCCGAAGTAAACATCCATCTCAAAGAGTTTTTTCATATCTGCACGACGTTTGTGAACACTGTATCTATCACTATTGTGCGAAGAAGATAATTCATATTTCGATTTAACTTGACAGTCTTGGTCAATTACGACGGTTCAGCTAATGTGGAATGATTTTACTAAATTTCGTTTTCGTCACACTTGGTGGAATTGTTACAGTGTACAAAACGACATTTTCAGCTTCCGTCATGCATGGTTCAACTTACTCGGAAAAATTATGATGAAATAATTTTTCGCATAAAAATTAATCATCACTATCACGCTCCTATAATTTTCAAAGCGCAGTTTTCAATAAATGTAGATTATAACACCGTGCTTAGTTCTGGAACCACGGTAAAGAAACTCAGTGAATAGGGAAATTTTAATGATGTGCGAATGAATTGTGTTCATGTTGGGGAAAGTGTAGGTGTATATAGCGAATGTAGATGTGGACAGCGAATAACAAATAATTTTGGAATACCAGAATTTTGTTTATTATGAAATGAATAACTCGGAGAAAGTCTATTGTATATTACATACATACCTACATTAACATGACAGCAAAATCGTCATTGGAAAGCGTCCATAAGCTAAAGTAAAGGGGAATGTGAAAGGGAACTGAAGCAAAAACTCGATCTTCAACTCAACATCTTCGAATCAAAAGTTTTGCCTTGTTTGTCCATGTAAAACTTTTGTAGTGAAGAGGAAAGGGAAGGGAGAGTCTGTCATTTTCAATTTCAATTTTACTTTCTTTTTCTTTCCTCAGTGAGTGAAACCTACGTGGAAATATTGTTCCGTTCAATATTTAACGATGTTTATTCGTGTCGTGTCGCGTCCCTGTTATTCAGATTTGAGTTGAATTTTATTTCATTTTATTTTATGTAACATGACGAAACACTTTCTATTCTAAATTCGTGCTTAATACCAATTTTCAAAAGATTTTAGACGAGAAGTTCTTTTTCTTCGCCGCCTACCTTGTGAAAGAGAAATAAATTTAAAGCAGATAGGTAGGTATTTACCTATTTTCTTTATTCTACTTTCTCCACTCTCTTCATCAGCAGTAGAACACTTCTTTGACAATTAACAATGATTCCATTCATTCATTATTCAACTTTTAAGCACTTACCTACCACGTCAGATAACTTTTCCTTTGCCTTCTTTTCTTGTTAATTTTAATGATTGAGTCATTTTATTTAACTATAACGTGAAAGGATTTCGTATCCCTAAATTTGTTTCTTATGAGTTACATGATCATTACCTGGATTGCAAATCATCCTCACAAAGTGTGATTTAATTTTAAATTGGATTAATTATATCATCATAACCTTTACAAATTACAACATGATCATATTACTATAAAAAGTGTTAATGAGGTCCTGTCGTGTCGTATTAATAAATTGTTAATTTCGAAACGAAACATACCAGATGAACTTGTTTGCAAATGAAATAGGTAAGGCAAGGCTGTTAATAAGCCTAGAACAAACTTGAAAGCATAGGAAAGAAATAATCTTTAATATTCTTCTTACTACGCTGCTTTTCTGTTTGTAAAAGTTTTAGAGAGGATGAAATAGAGTCGATTAACATGCAAAGCCGAGACGTGTCAAACAATAAACTTTAACGCTGCCCTCAAACAAGACAAGTATATTTGAATTTGGCAAACTGTGTTTGCTAAAAGCTTTAGCAAAGTAAAAATATGAAGAGGTATGGAGGCATCTATGTCCCTTTCGCACATCTCATTCCAACTACATTCCATATTCTATCCCAACTCAAGTATTCTCTTCTCCATCAGAACTGCTCTTCTCCTTAAGCATGCATAAAACATTAAAAGGAAAAGTAGGAACTGAAGGGCTCTTTTCCAAAACAAAATGCCCGAAAAAATCCTAATAAACCGCTTTTACAATCTGTACACACAAATACACATCAAACCGATCGAATCGACATCGCCTTAAGTCACTTCCGGCGTTTGTTTCTCCCTTTACTGTATGTAGTATTTTATTTCGTCATAATAAACCGGATGTGAACTTATGGCTAAACTCACTCTTTTCCCATTGTAACCTTGTGGCAAAATTCAACATTACTCATACAATCTGACATTTGATAGAACCTTTGGCATTTGGCGATTCAAAGCGTATTTTTTATTATTATTTATTACTTCCACTCTATAACTGCCGCGCAGTTCCTAACGGTCTTGTTTGGGAGAGACTTGTGTAAATCGCTTTATGCAAGAAAAATCCATCAAGTGTTTAAATTTATATATAACAGGATTTAAGTATCAAGATACATACTATTTTGCCACTTTCACCCACACAACTACCCACGTATGGACGTACCTTTTTCCAGATGCAAGTAGATGTGCAACTCTGCATATTCCAGTTAACATTAAATAAAATCTCATAATATAAATATGCGACATTATGACAATGACAATTGAGTAGAACGAGGAACTACATTCATTGACGCTGAGGGTCGTTTTGGGTTTTTGAATGCCAGTTCAATTGTTGACACATTTCACTTAAGTCTAACTTAATTGTCGCATTTGTTTTGATGTGTTGTAATATGAACATTAACAATGTGACGACGATATTGACATTGCCTCCAGCTGTTGTTGTTGTGGCACGATACGGATGATAAAAGACGTAATAGGCATGATTTCTCACCATTTTCCTTTCACTTTTCCCAAGAATTTCGCAACCGTTGACGGCGATGCCTCCTTGTCCCGTAGGTATTTTTTGAATGTCATTGTACCGTGAGGAGATATAAAAATTTATCAGACATTTGACATTAGAGTAGAGTACAACAGTCAATAGGCTAATCATCCAAATCCAAGCTTATCAAAGTTTAACCAGTTGCAGAAAACAAAACCATATTTGATTCGAAAAGTAAATACGCAATGATGGGAATTATAGGAATGAAGGAAAACCTGCAGCTGTTTAGTGACTTCCTGAGTAAAAACAGAAATCATCGAGCAGTGAACTGGCTACAGTAAAGAGAAAGCTGCTCTGGAAGAAAGAAGTTAAGCAGAGTTTTTCATTAAACTTAATGTGGCATAATAACATCATCAAATGTACCGTTAATCTCATTGCTAGTTGCTACAAGCTTAAAATGGCGAATTTACCCAACCACAGAAAGCAACCTTATGACTTTCACTTTTAGAGTTTCACATCTTTCTGTCACTGTCACTCACTACCACTAAATGAAAAAACTTGTTTTACCTAATTCACAGCCATTTTCTTCTAATTTTAACTCTTGGCCGTATTTTGGACCAAAACTGAATTTCATCAGATTTCCTTTTTTCATTAGACCAATCCACTTGCTTTCAGTTTCAATTGAATTCGCTGAGTTTGGTTTTTAGTTTATGTCGTCATTCGACAAGTCGCAAAAAGTTGTGATGCAAATGAAGATAAATGTGACAAATTCGTCAAAAAGATTGGTTGCTCATTGAGTTCAGATGTGTGCAGTTCCTGAAAACTTTCTCGTGGTGACACGTCTTATAAATACACTTTCTGTCTTCTGCTGACTTACTAAACGTCTTCTGTACGTCAACATTCCCATTTCAACAACGTCATCCGTATGGCGCAGTTTATCATTCATTACTCTACTCACCGCTAAACCGACCGTTATCATCATCATTATCATGATTGCAATTTAAACTTGGCCATTTCATGAATTAAAAGTAGAGACAAAAAGAAAAGAAAAATGAACTGCCCACATAAAACTTGGGAAATCTGTAAGATAACTTATTTCCAAATTAACGGCAAGCAGTAAACCGCTACTTTCTCATGTATTATGCAATGATGACTAGCTTTCTCATGTTGTCAAATTATTCTTCGATAAATGAACATTTCCGTATCGTATCCGTACATTACATTATTACTTTATTGGCGCTTCCTGCTCATTTCATCTCGTGAAAGAAACTACTACGTACTTGAAAGCCAAGTTGTGGCTGCTACTTATCCATACGCGAGATTATAAACTGCACATCAGGCTCGCAACTTTAAGCACCGACGAAATCAGTGAGTTTAGTGTTACGATAATGTATGAAGAGAGAAGTTGAAGATAATGGAGCAGAGCAAGTTGACGACAAGAATAAATCGATGGTGGATAAAGTGATGAAAGGAGAAAAACGATGCATAGAAGATACATCGTTTAAATAGATTGCTGTTCTATGCGGTTAGATTTTCTCCAGAGTAAAGAAAGCACAATTATGGACACACTGGAAAATCTGTCTTGTTTCAATTTTCACACTACATTTTGTATCTCACTACTACTTGACTTGAATCATGTTGTGTTTGTTTTCCCTAGGGCCATTGCCACGTGAATTAACAAGCTCTACATTTATACTTCACTGCTTCACATCGAAGGGCGCGGTGGTGAAAGTAGAAAACAAGAAAGGAAGCGATTGGGAATTCTTTGTTGATCGTCAGAGGACATACTTAAAATCTACATCTAAATAAAATGTACACAAGCAAGGTTCACGGAAGAAGAAGTGGTTCAATGGCTTTTCATCAGCTCCAGGCGAACAAAGGATCATCATCCTCCTCCTCAAGTGATGTAACCCCCGCATCAGCAAGATGTCCAACTTCTTGTGGATTTCAGCTGGAGGGAAGATGGAAACTTTGGTGGTTTGCTTGTCTCCTGTTGAGCGTCCTTCTTCTTTCATGTGGCGAGGCAGAGGGAAAACATGCTTGGGAACGTCCAGGCTGTCATCTCACAGGTTTATTTTAATTTTTATATTTTGTAGCATAGAAGCTGTTCACATCCTTTATTTTCCCATCTCAATCTGTAATACCCACTCTACTTACAATATATATGTTTCCTGTGCACTCCATAAAATTAAATAATTCTTTGATGTTGACAATGAAGTGTTTAAAACCAAAACTGTACACTAATGAAATCCACAAGGCAAACAAACAACTTTGTTGTGCATCTTAAATATTTTATTGGCACTTATCTTGTCCTGTCTTCATTTTCCTTTCCTTATGCTCTATAAACATGATGATGGCGTACCCTATCTTACTATAATAATGTCAATAAAAATGCTAATGCATGCAAAATCTCTATACAAGCGCTCTACAATATTGAAATGAACATTTTCGTGTAGGTAATGTATTCTCCCAAGTGGACTGAAGATATCTACTTTATCAGAAGGAAAAATTGCCATAATTATTCCTACAATTATTTCAAGGCTCATGAAGTTCTCTGGTAAAAACGGGAACATAATGCTGAAAGTTAATTCATTTTTATAGCGGAGTTTGAGAGCAATGAAAACAAGAGAATATCCTTTTATGAATCCTTTTCTTAGAAAGATCGACTGTCAGAGAAAGTGAGATTCTCCTAGGGAAAGATAATGGGCACAGACTTCAAAATAAAACATTTCTGAACTCCAACAGGAAGCAGCTCATGGATGTATCAAAAGAGAATCAACGTCTTATCATATTTTCGAACTGATATCCTTATAAAAACTGGAATGAATCAGTCTTGTTCTAACGTCACAAATTATAGATACATAAATATGAGTGATCATAAACGTGTGAATATTGTACTTTTAAGTTCAGCATGAGCAAAGAAAAGGCAGAAAAATTCGTGGGTGAAATGGCGTGATATGATATGTGATCACGTAGAAAAGATGCGATAGCATGTTCTCCACTAATTCCATGATAAGTGAGTTGTATCCTGTAAAACCGGGTCATCACTTCGCAATCGTGCAGCACTTCTCTTCCGCATGGGGAGTTCATGCTTTTATATATCTAGTATACAGAGAGTTCTTGATTTTTACCACGTCATAACACATTCTATAAACGGCTGGGATTTGAAATAAGTGCTTACATTACGTGCCAATTCCAGTCACCTACCTCATCCCTCTTTTCACTCGCACTCACTCCTCGACAAAGCATCACCACTAACACTTTTTTGTTATAAATACCTATATAACTTTAGGAATTAAGTAGAAGTTTTCCCCACATTATCGGCTTCCATTATTTTCATCCCTTAAATTCTTTAATTTAGTAGAAACTGGGAAAGTGTTTACGAAGAAAATGTAGACGCTCGAAAATTCATCTCTCATCTTCAACTTTTTCACAAATGTCTTTTCGAATTACAGCGGTTAATCTGACTGGAGAAACGACTGATTAATTCCGATAAGTACGATATTCCATGGAATGAATCATGAAGTGCTTGAAGGAAGGCAGCTTTATCAAAAATTTATTAGCTTAGCTTTCTACTCTGCACACTAAATCGAGGCATCGGCATCAAATTACTTTTTCATTCTATCTATGCTTTCACCACTGAGCCGATTTCCTGCTGTGAGCATTGTATCCGTGTGCTCATAAAGTTATTTATAGACAATCTTTTGTTGCGGCAGCGGCTGTGTACATTTTGTAGCTTTGATTTCCATGTAATACAAAGTGGCGGGTAGGATGGGAGCAAAAATAATTTCAGTTGTAAGATAAAACAGAGAGAGAAATAGGAAACATCGATTTTATGCCATCCGTCATTAAATCCATGCACGAATGTTTCCCCAGACATTCTTAATGAATGTGACAGGTTTTTAAAACTTTGTGTCATGTCACATGCAGAACAATCATGTTTCACGGTGCACTCAACTCTTACACTCAAGCAGACTATTATCTAACAAAAGAGCCATTTTTAATTTTACAATTTTGCAACTTCACAGGACACACCAGACGAATTCAGATTCCAGAATGTGTAGAATTCACCATTACAACGAATGCATGCCGGGGCTATTGTGAATCTTTCGCTGTTCCTTCCGCCTGGTACCGGTTGCAGAATAACCCTTCACAAGCAATCACGTCCGTCGGTCAATGCTGTAACATAATGGAGACGGAGGACGTAACGGTCAACGTGATGTGTGTGGAGGGGCAAAAAGAACTCGTTTTCAAGTCGGCCAAATCTTGCGCTTGCTACCACTGCAAGAAAGACTAGAAAAGTATGAAAAATTTGCCTAAGAGAAAAAGAAAGGAATGGAACAATGGAATGGTGTCAACCAGTAGGTACTTACCATCAAGCGAAGAAAATCCCAAAAGTGAAAGTAGTTAAAGTAAGTAAATAAAGTAAGTTTTAAACCCCTGCGAAAATTTATGTTCGTCATTCGGCAGAGTGTGAAAAATTACACTGTTTTACCACTGATGTCATAGTCTTAATTAGGATTATTAATTGTTATTTATACAATGTAGCTAATGTATGTATAATATAAAACAATGATCAGGAAAAACTTTTTCTTCAAAATAAATGCGTCATTGCAGATTTTATTTTTAGTTTCAATTTCAACTTTATCCCAAAGCTCGACGGCTGCATAGTGTAGGCTACACTTCCTTCATTTCTAGCTTTACGGGGCACTATGAGAATCTCAGAGTAAAGTTGTTAAGTATGAAGTAAGGTAGTTATGATTTTCTCTGCTGTACAAAAGTTGCTTTTCAGTAAGATCAGAATTACTTACGAATGTGATACCTTTGTGTGTACTCTGTACCTCCACCCACACACTGTGGTAAACTATCATACTAAATGTACTTATCCAGAAGTATTTTTGAGAAGAATTGTACCAAAGTTATTTTATTGACCAGTGATTGAGTGTTGGAGATCATTGATAACAGGTTATTGTGAAAGTATCAACATTTAAACGTCATTAGTTTAGCGTTGAAAATGACAATTTTTCATACATTGTAAATACCAGTCATTTGGGCGTAAATCCAGAGGGTGGGCTGGAAGTGGGTGTGTAGAATAGTCATTGGTAAGGATAATAAAAATACCTTATAAAAATAATGATAATTTATGACGCAATGTAAGTGAATAGGCTTCAGATGAAATCTTATCCAGTAGGTAATGACTGTGGTTCACGATCTTTCATGGTATTTTATTCATGTTCGTCTTTTATTCATAAGTCCATTTTCATCCTCTTCATTTGTGACGTATGTATTAGAAAAAGTTGTTGTTAAGTTTACTTTTGAATGATAACTCGATCACCACCGGAATCAAGTGAAGCATGAATGTGAGAAAGTTTGCTTTTGTCATAATATTCTTAAGTGATTGATTGATATTGAATAAAAATTTGTTCCATAATAATAAATACTGATTTTATCTGGCTATTCTTAGTTAGTACGCAGCAGCAGAATAAACGTTTCCACTTGCTTATTAATTTTATCTGAAAGGTTTTCCTATGTACATTTCTACATTACTCTCATAAAAATCAAGTTTTTGTCTTTATAAGCAAAAATACACATCACTCTCAGACTTTTCATTTCATCATCATAAAACCAAAGTCAACAAAAGGTGACCGAAAACATCACCCCATGAGCGGGCAAGGTAAAAATAACTGGAAATGATGCAAGGTGGGCGGAACTCGGCTACTGTCTACAGATTAAATTCAATTTAGGCACAATCACAATTCTTGGACTTGTTCACTGTTGCACACAATACAAAGGCGATCGCCACATTGGTCAACTGCCTAAGTTTAAAAACAACTCTTGGAAAAATGAACTGCAACCTCCTACATTTATAAATATTATTTAGACATTGATTCCAAAGTGAGTCTTTGAAGGGAAGATACTGGCAGCCGGAACAAACAGCCATTACTTTAATCGCTTTTCATTCACATGTCGACTACAGCTAAACATTCGTAGATTTCATCATTCATCCGTGAAACAAAAAAGCTGACTTTTCTCTTCCCCCTGTATTGTGACTATAATAAAGTTTACGACTAACCTTCTTTCATGCCCACTGATTTTACTCACTACTCCTACTCCAGGATAACTTTTACTTTTCCGAACAACTTTAGACTTGAGTTATTTTTGAACATACCTTCCAAAATACGTGTTTAAAGTAGCTTCATTGTTTGATTTCCCACGCATCGCCCGTTTTAATGATTTTATTTTGACATCTAGTACAACACTCAAGCGGAAATTCAAGGAGAAACTTAAGTTGTATTATTTAACAAACACCATTTCTTGTCTTGACAGAAGCCAAATCTAGAAAAAAGGACTTTGCTAATCAAATACTTTAAATACCAAGAAAAAAGGATGTGTCGTGAATTATGCAGAAACCCACCCGCGTGACCATGTAAAAATCGAAATGAAGCCACTTTGGAAATTTGCCTGGGCTAATGCATAAAGTATAACCTGTGAAAATCGAACTGGAACAGTTTCTTTTTCGAATATCAAATCAACCATCTATAAGCGAGTTATAGAGATAGTGTTTTGATAACTATTCACGCTCCGATTTGGAGTATTGGGAGAAAATGTTCAAGAGAATTGGAGGACTCTCAAATGTCCTCCAATATGCCCTCCCAAAAATTTCATTGATGATCAAATGAATAACCTGTACTAAAACGTTAATAGAAACATTATTCTTTTAATAAATTATGTACTTAAGTGATTTGTTTTTCCGCATCTCAAATTCATATTTATTCGCAGCCTCTACCTTTCCCTTGGCCTTAGCCAAACATTTCCACGAATGAATAATATTGTCATGTTGGTTATGCAAAAAGTAAACAATCCAGTTTCGGTTAATTTTATCCATTATCCCTCTATTATTAAACAATGGCCAGGTTACTTTCTAAAAACAAAACAAGCCACCCCGAATATAGCGTTATCAGCGAGTAACAAATTACTCGAAGGCGTGGGCGAACTAAAACAAAACTCGTCGAACATTTTCCTGAAGGTAAAAATAATACGGAAAAGCCGGTGCAAGTATGTACAGGTACCTATTACTCACCATCATAATTTTTCAACGCAAACTGATACGGGGCTTAAAATTTGAAAACAATTTTTCGAAGGAGAGAACGGAAGCGAGAGTAAATTTTTCCACTACTGCGTCCAACGAACGTCATTCTGATAAAAAACGAGTAAATGTAAGATAAACAAACTGGCATAACACTTTACAAACGAAAGATTTGATTATATGCTAGTTGGCTGAATAATGAAGAGATGTGATGTCATGTTTCAAGTCGCCCCGCGGGTTTTAACGAGGAACGGAATTATCCCCTTCCTGTTTTTCATAGAATAACCTTAGATCATGTCAACACGAAATGGGCAATAGAAAGGGTAGAATGTTTTGGAAACCAGTAAAATCCAAGGTTCTCGGAAGGAAACACTTGAAATATGTTAGCGGTTGTGCGTCGCAAAATGTGAAAAAATTGAGTTCAGAGTCTTTGTTTACGTCACCCGATAAATGATCCTTGTGGGAGGAAGAGATGAAAGATGTAAGAGAAAAAGCGTAAAATGCGGTATTTTTTCACTCAAAGAAACAAACATCGCCCCGAATATTTTTGAAAGATGCTCGAAAGAATGCGTGAAAAGGATGAGCAGTGTCGCAGTCGGAGAAAGCATGACCTAACCAAATTCTACTAAGTTATACACTCACCAGTAACTCTTTGAAGAGCCAAGACAATTTCGAGAAGAATGAAAAACACGTCGCTCCACTTCCCGAAATCGTCTAACCGCATTAAATTTAGCTCGGTTTGTTTGATTAGATGTAATAATGTGGGCCAAACAAAAATAATTGTGTTTGTGCCCACTTGTGATGTTGTCGTCGTCGTCATTTTTCCCTACATGATGACTCAAAGAAGAGTGAAAGTGAGACGTTAAAGATTATATGAAATAAAACTGAAAACATCAACCCAGTTTTAAAAGATCCGTTTTTATTTACAAACGTTATACTTACAACTTATTATAATGACAATTAATTGATAATTATTAATAATTGTAAATTTAATAACTGAATGAATTTCAATTTTAATGGATTGAACTACAATGTATTACTTTTTATTATTATTTCTGAATAATCGCAATAAATATTGCAAACTAGTTGCACTACCCATCAATAATTATAATTAATTATTAGCACCAACTTTAATATACAGTTTTTTAATATTGTATTGTGATTGAATAAAATAAATCGATATTTGGCCAATTTATAAATTTTATTTCTCTGTTAGTGTCTATGTAGTCCTCTGGGTTTTCTTTTAGGTCTGTTCTACATGAATAATGGTTAGAAAAGCGCGATGAAGGTAACAAGTTGAACTCTCAACATTACAGGTACAGGTAAAGGTACAATAATAATACAAACTAAAGTAAAGTGTATAAAAGAAGTGAACTAAGAAAACAAGAAAAAGATTGGGTTGGCATTTGGGATCGGAATTTGGAATGCCTTGGAAGATGAAAGAAAAGCGGAATCAAAACGCATGGTTTAATATCCAGACCGCACACCTCGGTATCGCATCCCTTCACAACTAGCTTCTGAAGATTTGCAGACGGAGCACTGGCACGATTCTGCTTCTTGGTATTCATACCTATGGGACATAACGGAACAAAGACGCCCACGCTTTTCATTACCACTGCAGGTCAAGCTTTCCAATCCCCTCGTCTACTATTTTCTTCGCGATTGCAACATGGGAAAGATAAGATAAAATAAAAGCAACACTTGCGACTTGCCTATTCGTTCCTGGTTCAACTCCGTCCTCACAGTTATCCAAAATCGCGACGTTTGGCTTTCTACTTCCAAAGATGCACACGGGATGATGAGACTTCTTGAATGGAAATCTAAAGTCAGGAATCTGGCAAACAAAGCGGAACAGAAGAGAATTGGATGAACTTTTTGTTTTAACAAAGGACATTGAAACACAAAAACTCTCCTTCTCTAATTAATTATCTTCATTGTAGAAAATAATTGATTTCACGGCAGGAAAGAAAATGAAATGTTCTCACCTCATTTGAGTCACATCGTCCCCAACAAGACATAACATTCACTTGTCCCCAGCACTTTCTCCCAGCCGAATCCGTCCTGGTTACCTTTTTTAGTAGATAGATCCAAGTGGAATTGCAAATTAGTTCGACGGGGTACATGGGGCAACGTGAGATCTAACAAAATAGGTTTTCTTTGATTGTTATCTTTTCTTACCCTGTACGAGTATAATCTGCGGTGACAACTCAAAGTTGAGGCGACATCGACAGCCCCAGTTCCAAGGATTGTCAGTCCATCTTCTGCACTCAAAGGTGGACTCGCGTCGGCCTCCAGAATATCATTTTGCGAAAGTGGTGGCTCTTGAGCTCTGACTTCGCCGAAACCACAAGCGATGGTTAAAATGACAGCAAGAAACGTTTCGATCCACATTATGTAGCTTTATCAAACAATTTACTAGTTTAGATTTATTTTATACAATGAATGAAATGAGATTATATAATATTCCCAACAACGCAAAAATGTTGTGCACACTAAATTCCCGTTAATAAATTCAGAGGGTTGAATAAAAATGAAAGTGGAAGAAAAGCTTAAAACGAGGTCCTCTTCCTTTGATCAACAAGTGGGGAATAACCTGAAGATGAGGTTCTGCCAAAGATTTTATATGGATCTTCCCTGAGTGAAGCTTTCGTTTCCCTTTCTTCTATGCGTTCCGTTCTGTTCGAGGGAGCTAAAGCAAGTGAAAGTGTAACAGTACGCGACGTTGGCACACTGGAAAGGAAAGTCATGAGTACCACCACACACATATCATACAAGATTCTGAAGCTATCGAAGGGCAAATGGGCGGAATGAAGGATATGACGCAAGTGCCAAGAGGATTCCCTCTGATGCTCTATTTTCCCGTGTCGTTATTATTACTAGTTAGTAGTTACATAACAATATCGACACCATTGTAGTTTCCTTTCCTCCAACTTCCCCCATACTGCACAGCATTCAGTAACAAATTGCAAGCAATAGCTGAGCCGAAGTCTAAACAAGACGGTTTTAGCATTTCCTTCCTGAAATATAAACTGTGATTGAGTACAAACCACCACTTTAATATTAGCCGAACCAGAAATTTCTCGTGTACTTTGCTTTTTTGGGTCTAATTTTTGTGGGAAGTAGCTGATATTCTAAACAAATTAGTGGACGACTAGGATTGGGAATTGAGATAAATGACGTTTCCTTCCTTGTGAAGTGGGAGTTACGAGATGTTTTGCGTATGAGACTAATAGCGATGAGCAAGAAATTAGTGAGGCTCCTTTCATCCCTAAATTAAGAATGACGACTGATTCGTTTGGTAAAATAAAAAGGCCAGTATTCATTCTTATGGTCAGATAAACTTTGCTTTTATTTAACTAAACCAGCAAATGGCAGTAATATTTCGGTGGCAGAATAGAATTCATTGTTAGTCATGAACACGTAGCTTTCGGCATTAATTAGGTAGGTGAGCACATAAATATGTATACATATGTACATTTCATTCATTAATACCTAAGACTTTCGAGAAAAATAGTACTTTACAAAATAAATAATGAGAATCCTGTTTACGATAAAGCCTCCTTTGTACTCATTAATGAAATGATGATTAATTATTCAGTCTTGATTGTTGCTCAGCTTGATTTTTGGATGGTTGAGCGCCTTCCTGTTCCAGTGATTTCTTGATGAAGTTCTCCAGCATGGCACTCTCCCAATAACATTTGCCGCAATCGTTGCACACGTAAAGCCAGTCAATTACATTCGCATAATTTGTCAATTTCCGAAGTTCCACTGGCTTTCCTGGAATTGAATTTCCTTAATGTAATTATCTGGTTTAGTCAATTTATTTAGTAAGACAATAAAATATTGTTACCGTACTTTGCGGAGTGAACACCTTTCCTACATCTTTCTCGACATTCAGACACTCTTCCATCAAATTCCACTTTTTCTCTGTGTTGCCCGCACACAAAATCATGTCCTTTGGATAAGATTCTCGAAGAACCTCCATGCATTCCGATTTAGAGTATTTCTGAACTTTGATCCCAGAGTCGTCCATTATTTTTAACATCTTGGCACTGGAGACTTTAATGAAGTCGGAGTGATTGCAATACTGCAAATGAAACAAAAACGTATTACAATACAAACTGGTAGCATAATGAATATGAATTATTTATTCGTTTGAAAATGGCTAACCTGACAAACTGTGAACACACACGATGGTGATAAGACGATGTCGAAATGATTACATATTTCCTGCAGCTGCTCAACGATTTTGTCCGATTTCACGTGATACACTAAATGCTGGAAATCTTCAGAAATCTCATACAGAATCTAAAGTAAAAACATCCAAAAAATATTTTATATAAAGGTACAATAAAACTGAATAAGCAATTTGAAGGTAATCTACTACCTTAGAATATGCAACTCCCTTTGTAATAATAATTCTTCCCTCACTCCTGGCATAATAGCAGCATTGCTCGTGACCATTCAAATTATCTAATTTGACGGTGTTGAACCCAAGAGCTCTTAAATGACGTCCTAACCCTTTATAACAAACCCAAAAAATAGTATAATTATCTAAGACAAAATCAATTAATAATATTTAATAAATTGTACCTTGAAGCATATTGTCAACAACCAATTTGATGCTGCTCGGATGCTTTCTTTCATTTTGCTTGACATCTGGATAACTTTCTTTTTTCTTTTCCTCCTGTTTTTGAGATTCCTCCAGTAATTCCATTACAGTCTCTATGTATGTTCTTTTCTTTCGGGGTGTCTCCTGGGTTGTTAACCCCTTTAAATAATTGCCAATTATTTTTTTGAAATCAACGGAAGAGTCACTGGCAAGTTCCACCATCTTTGTGTACACTTCAATCAGACAGTACGCATCAGACGCTGCGTACTGAATCTGGGATTGTCTCAGAGGTCTCCTTTCCCAGTCTGACATCTGCTCAGCCTTACTCAAGGAATATCCAATGCAGCGGTAGACCAACTTGCTTAATCCAGATTCACCTTCTGCATCCGCCCAACCGTATCTCGAAAAGAACTGTGAGTCTTCTTTTAAAACTGTTGAAGTAACTGTTTGCAAATCAACCAGAGATTTCCAGGTTTTGTTCAAGTCCTTCCACTCCGCAGCAGTGTCCAACATTTTCACGTCATTTTTTATGTCAAACCCGAGCTTCAAAATTTTCTGGAAATAGTTTACCACAGCACTATGAAAAACATTATCCCGAAAAATTTTCAAATATTAAATATTAAAATTTAAATTAAACATTTTATATACCTCATTCTCAAAATAACTTTTACGGAGAGATGTCCAATGATCTGTTGTGGTGTCCCCCGACATTTTAAGGGTAACAATGTCAATTATATAAATTGCGTCTGAAAAAGCAAGCTGTAACAAAGCTGCTCCACTGGTTCTGGATAAAATGGGTTTCCATTCTGCGTCAAATCCAGAGATCACAGTTTCTGAACTACATTCTGTCTCTAGCCACCTACAAAATTTCATAAGCGCAGGAGCATCTGCAACAATGTGGACTTGACAAAATGGTAATGGATGGTTGTAGTAACTCTTTGTCGTGGGAGTGACCGGAGGGACAGCAGCACTGCTTAAATCTGACTGATGATCTTGATCATTGCTCTCCACCTCCCAATTTTCCTCCTCTACTAAGTTAATAGATGAATTCGCAATTTCTGTCTTGCTCTCATTGTTTTGATTACGAGGTGGAATGTCAACATCCCAAGATTCTTCCTCCATAACTGGGCTCTTCTTTTGGGCTGCCTCAATTCTACTTTTATGGGGCTCTGGAAGCAGAGGAACAATTTGTGGGTGACAAGCGTAGCTTGAAGAATAGAGCTGACTGGCGGCGATGAATCTTGCAGCGGATTCGAAATCTACGTAAAGGAAATAATGCTCCAATACTTGATCCTGCATTTGCTGATTGCCTTCAGCAATTTGATTCACAAGTTCTTCAAAACTTTCAGCATCTAAGTAAAAATAACATTAAATGCACACGTGTATAATCGTCGAGCCAATTAGTCAATGTGATTCGTAATTAATAATTAATATTCTAGTATTGCGTCTTACTCATTTCCAACTTGTCATATCGTCGGTGAAACAGGTGCCTTAGCTCTCCAAACCTTTGCCGGTTTCCAACATTAGGAAAACATTCATATCCAACTTTGAATTTTGCGACCAACCGTTTCACCAATTTTCCCATTGGTTTATGGTCCAATTTCTCCTTCTTCACATCTGGTATCTGATGAGTGCTGTGTAATAAATAATAAATCTACCAATTAATTCCGGATTGGTTGAAAAAATAAGCAAAAAGTCAGTTTCAGCGTTTACTTACTTCAGGTAATAACGTAACTTCGAGGAGACATCTCGATTCCCATAATGAAACAAATCATCCAAAAAAGTAATAATTTTCTTCTGGACATCGGGAGAGTCTTGAGCATAATCCTCGACCATATTACATCTATCTTGGAGTAGCAGTGGAATCAAAAAATCATGAATGTCGAAATGACTTTGTAACTGCAGGTACATTGCACACAGACAAGCCTACGGAATAAAAGAAGATTTATGTACCTTTAATCTTATATCAACTCATACAATTTAATTTAATTTTTAAGTTTTGTCTGAAACGTTAAAACCCTACCTCTTTATAATTTTTCTGTGAACACATTTTATTGATTTCCAGTATAAATTCGTTCATCTTCACGGACTTGTCCAATTGAAACACATCGAAAATAGCCTCCATGAGATTCTGCTTTTTCTGACAAATTGCAGCTTCGAAAGCCACCAGTTGGAGGTCAGGGGATAATAACGCTTCAATTTTATTATCCACTTTGAGGAGATCCTTCACTCCCAAAAGGACCGTTAAAGATTGCGTTCTTCCTTGAACTGCCATGAAATCCGGTGCATGTATCGTTAGAAAGAGACCCAGGGCCAGAACATTCTTGCCACTTTGTTCATAATTCTCTGCGGCAGCCTTCAAAGCGCCTAAATATGTTGATTGATTCCCTGAATCCCAAACGAATCTTAGCTTGTTCGAAATGGTCATCGCTGTCTCCCACTCAGATGGAGACCGGAAGTGCGGAATTTTTGCGAGCAGATTTTGCTTCCTTCCTCTTTGTCGGTCTTTCTCATGAAAGCTTCCTGAAGGGCTTCTAAAGTTCCCATTTTGAGCGTGACAAACATTGTTGGAACTCGTTGCGAAACCCTGATATGTCTGAGGGCCTTGCTGGAAATGTGACCCCTGACCTCGGCCTCTTGCTCGACCTCTTCCTCTCCCTCTGAATAAACTTAAACCTTCACCGGTACACCCATGATCTGAAGGAGTCTGTGAATTATCATTCGCTGCCGCCGCTTTGTTATTTCCAAACACTATTAATACAAATAAACAATTAAAGCAAGTTTACGATGTGACAAGACATGAATGATGACAAAACTCACGTAAAATGTCAATCAGAAATGACAACAATTCCCCCTTTACTAACCTTGATTTCTCGACGGCACAGGCGGAGCGACATACATTTCAAGGTCATCCGACTCGTCCGAGTCACTGGAACCAGCGGGTCGATAAGCGCTTGACGCCATTCTTTTGTAGTTACTTTTTAAAAATAAACTGCTACTGACAGTCTAAACAATAGTGTTGTCAGTTCATCAGGAAGGTAGGGAACACTTTTCTCAAACTAAAATTCGTTCGTGTTGTCGTTACAAAAACGTATATTAAGTCGATTAATTAGAAAATCTAAAATCTATTTACTCTTGAAACACGTCTGGAATGAAATGATGAGGAAGTAGAGAACAAGTCAAAGTCAAAGGCGCTCTCACATTCACATCGTCTCGGATTTCACTCGAGTAGAGCCGTGGCCGTGAGAGATGTACACATCCGGTACATACACAGACACATACAATGCACCTATGACATATGATGTATGTGAATGTGATAGTAAAAAGCTCTTGTTCTGTTCTATTCCAGGCAGTTACTTATCTTATACTAACATGTATTAATACAATACACATAGACCTGGATAAAGCCAGACAGAGTACAAAGTCAAGTAACGTAACGTAAACGTAACACTTTTTCCACATTCGCTGCGTTGTTGTGTCGTTGTGTCTGGTCCATGCAAGCGAAAATTGCATTTTGTAAACGCTTTTACATTTTATGCACTATGATTTTTTTCATGAAAAATATGATGAATAATATTATGCAAAGACAATCAATCAATACTTCAAATAATTTTATTGATTTAGCTATTTATTATTTATTCATTATAGGTTAGTAATGAAGAAAAATAATAAAAATGAAATGAATAAAATCGATTGTATGTTTAACTTCCAATAATAATTAAACGTTGTCGGCAACTATAATTTTTAGTCTATTCTATTCCCTTACTATGTATTTACTTCAATCAGACTTTTTAAAAACTCACAATTAAAGTTTCGATTGTGTTTATATGTATGTTATGTTATCAAATGTTAATTGCTAAGTTTTGTTACTGTTTTTACAGTTTGCACTATTTGCAGACGGCTTTTATATTATAGTTTGTAATAAAACAAAGAAAATTAAAAGGGAAAGGAGTTAGTTTATTAGACAAAGAAAGGAAGAGGTCTGGTCACTGGTGAATAATGAACAAACATAGTTTAATAAAAATTAAATAATTAAAGTATAGTACAGTCAATAGTTTCGTTCTGTTAACCTTCTATGTAAGTATTCTAAACGAAAAGGAAGCGGCGGTTAATAAAATGTTAGTTCATTAGAAGACAGCTTAAAAATATTTGCGAAAACGGACCTTAATCTAATCTAGTTCATCTTAATTTTTTTGGTTCTCTTTGTTCAATCTTCTTTCCTTTTCATCTAGGTAAAATGCTATTTTTTACCACTATCTCATACTGCCCCAGAAGTTTTCAAAAATTGTCAAGAGAGGAGAATGACAGTTTTAAACCTTTTCAAGCATTCAGATCTGACAAAATACTGCTTTCTCCTCCAGCCTCTGAGGTGCTTTTCGAATTAATTTCTGAATTGGTCACGGTCGTGTGGCTGGGACTTGCTGAGGGACAATCAGGTACAACTTTGACTTGTAAACCAGTTTGCTGATTTGAAGACACATTACCATTACTGGTACTAGTAGAGCTATGAATATTTGCATTACTTCTGCCACTACTGGAAGGCTGATTTTCACAATGAGATTCGTCGTTATGAGATTGGTCGCAGCTACTGTTACTTTTATTACCGGTAGTAGGCTCAACAGTAACTGACACCAAAACGTGTTGGATGTGGGTGCTTAAGTCACTAGAACTATCATTTTCGAGTTTCGTTGCCTGAGTCGTTTTCACTTTCTTTCTTATTTTCTTCCCCACATTTTCCATTCGAGCACAGAGCTGATCCACTTTGCCCTTTATGTCGCTGTTATTGACACTTCCACTGGATCGAATTTCTCCTGACGTATTTACAGAGGAGTTAAAGGAACTGCTTTCAGGGTTTGGTGACACTGATGGCATCTTTGGTTGCTGCTCTTGTACATGTCCACTTCTACTACTCCGTTCATTTTCCACTTGGGAAACGGATCTCTGACTTTCCGGCACATTCTGGCAACTTTGATTCTCGTTCTGTATTAATATTTAAAAATATAATTATCAATGCGAAATATGCGAAATGTTTAAATAAGTAGAAAGTTCTATTTGCTGACCCATTGCTGATGAGGTTCTTGGTGTGGACGGGGCCTTACAGTTGTGTGTGAAGAAGTGGTACTTTCCCGAGTAGAAGAATTTCTGCGAAGGAGAGGTGTCCGTTCATCATCACTGCTAGAATCAGAATCTCTGTTTTCATCCGGGAAGACAATTTTTCTTTTGCAATTAGGACATTTTCTCCTTTGCTTTAATAACCAAGGGTCAATGCAGCACTGGTGAAAAACTACAACAGCCAAAATATATGGTTACATTTACATTATAATATGGTATAAAAATAAGCCTGCTAAGAAAAATGCTGGTTGGAGAGATCTTACCGTGAGAGCAGGGAAGAATTCGCACTCTTTCCGACGCCTCAAATGAATCTAAGCAAATGGAACAAATATCTTGGAGCATATCTGAGTTCCATTGTTGAATAGGAATTTTCTTGAGCTGAGATGCCGGAAGCCGTCGTCTCCTGTCTCGTCGTACTTGCTGGATTCGTGAAACAATAGACTCTCGAATCTAAACACATAGTAAATTAAGACATACTTTCTTTTGCTTGTTGTGACGACTGTTAGACATCGACTAATAAATTATGATTCATAAAGTTTTGGATCTCGTACATGGAGATTCGAACTTACCCAGATTAAAATAAGCATTAGCAACTGCACAAGAACGTAACTCAATCCAATGGTGAAGCACACAG
>VYYJ01001989.1:0-24940 GCA_021029165.1 Cyphoderus albinus
CCGAGATGTCAATCTCATTTATTCTTTGAAAGTCTTCGATCATTGCATCCGTTAGAAATTGAAAATTTCCGTTAGTTAGCCTGACATGAAAAATTTCAATTTCTTCACCATCGGGATGTATATCAAAAACTGTGGAGTTACGGTTTGGAAATAATCTATTCTTCCAAGACTCCATTGGGTTATTTGACAACAAAAGATAACCTAGGTTTGTTAAGCTATTCAAATCAGGGACATGCGTAATTTGGTTTCTTTCTAAATTCAATTTTGTCAATGCTTCCAAATGTCGAAATGGAGAAGGAAAGTCGGAATCTGAAGGAAAGGACAGACGACAATTGACAATCATTAATGTGCTCAATTTGCTCAGCCCGATGAATGCGTCAGACGAGATACTGGAA
Source organism: Cyphoderus albinus (assembly GCA_021029165.1). NCBI lineage: Eukaryota > Metazoa > Arthropoda > Collembola > Entomobryomorpha > Paronellidae > Cyphoderus > Cyphoderus albinus. Next base: position 396 of record VYYJ01001989.1, read on the forward strand.
ATGGGGGTCAAGGTATTGTTAAGGTGCAATGTCCGCAGATTCTTTAACCCAACGAATGCGTTGTCATCTATACGTTCGATGTTCCATGAAGTCAACATGAGTGTGGATAAAGAGGTCAGGTTACAACTGCCAAATGAATCTTTGTCTAGCACACCGTTGAATCGTATTCCTGATAACTCTAAAGTCCGCAGTCGGGGCAGATGTTGGAAACTTTGAAAGTCCAGTTGTGTCCATGTCGAGCCATCGGCTGTGATGTGGAGTTGGTTCAGGGTCAGGGGAAAATACAAAGGTATGTCACGCAATTTATTATTTTGTAGGGATAACTTCACCAATTGGGGATTACTTGAAAATGCATTATCGTCAATCGTTAGAATTTTACAGTCATCCAAAAATAGTTCTGTCAGTTTTGGAAAGAAGGAGAGGTCGCTCCAGTTAATAGAATTGAATGAGTTGCCACTTAAATCCAGAAGGGTGAGTTGGCTGGAAACATCCGATAGTTCTTCAGTGGGAAATCTTGTTAGCCCTACGTCTGACAGGTACAGTGACTTAAGTTTAGGTAAATTGGCAATTGAGGTTTTCAAATACTTTCTTATTCCAGGATTCCCGGCCAGGTTCAAAATTTCCAAATGAGGAAGGAACTTGAAGGCGTCTAAAGAGGAGTCAATCATGTATTAAAATTTTTGCATACAATAAAATCGATACTTTAAATGGTCTGACAACGACTGCGATTACCTTCGTCAATTTCTTCAAGATAGCAATTGTCAAGATACAAAGTTTTCAAATTTTCACTTTTACTTAGTCCACCAAAAATTTGTTTGGGAATGATTTTTAACGGATTATCACTTAACCGCAGCATTCTTAATTGAGGCATTACGGCTACAATATCCTCTTCTTCTTTGATGGGACAAGTTCTGAAGATTGTGTAGTCTATCAAGTTTCCCTGAAGGTCGAGCATTGTTGTGTTTTGTAAGCCTCCATAAATCCCATAAGAAAGATATTTAACTGGATTGCCATTAATAAATAATGAGGTCAAGCTATCAACATTGTGGAAAGCCCAAGAATCGATGAACGTGAGTTTTCGGTTTTGGGACAGTCGGATGGATCCAATTGAGGCTTTGCAGAATTCGTAGAATGAAATATCATTCATTGTGGTTTGATGAAGCTCGAGTGTATCCAGTTTGTAAGGCAGAATTGGCACATTTGTGATGTTGGAATCTTCTCCACAGAAATACTTTGTTATCGATGAATTAGTGTATTTACAACCGGCAGGTGTTTCGACCATGTCGCGGGGTTGGTTGCAATTGGGCCAATCTGGATGTAGTGGTAACTGTACTTGTGGTGGGGGTTTCTTGAATCCACAGATGTCTTCCTCTTCACTGAACAATTCTGTTTTATCAAGCAACTTAGCAGTAGGAAAGTCATCGACGGACGTTGTTAATTTTGGAAGCTGTAACCTGTGTAACCTCATCTCATCGATCCATTCATCAGCGACTGGATTTATCCTCGATCCAAGTTCTATTAAATTCTGAGCGCTGCCACTTCCTTTAGCCTTCGCAGCATTGTAAATCAGATTGTACTTCAAAAACTTTTCATAGACTTCGTTTGCCCGTCCACTGGACAATTTCTGGATGTCTTCATCGTAATTTAGCCTAGAAGTTGAAATGACACTTTGGATAACCTTGTCGATGTCTTCGTGTGAAACGTCGGCTTCCAGTGCGCAGCAAATACGGATGAATAGGGCGATTGAGATAGAAGCACCCAGAAGTAAAATGCTGTAATTCATTTTTTGAAATTTAGTTTTTCGACTTTGCAAAGGAGACCTAAAAGTTCAACGCAGTGACACAAGCATCTTTACGATCGAAATATTTTTTGCTGTTGAATCATCGTCATTCAACAAAAACCACTTCACGTCAGATTTCTTGATCATGAACTGGCCACAATAAAGTTCGTGTAATTTTACAATTTTATCTAACACTGATGTACTCTGGTCATGCATTATGCTGAGTCGGTTATTGAATACAGGATGCATGGAAAGATATCCGAACCTTGACTGTGAATATTTTATCTCCTTTTTTATTTGTCATTGTCAAAAGTATAAATTAGCATCAGCAAAGGAGTATTGATTACATTATACTACTGATATTGTGGATGTAATTGAAAATGTTACGATTGTCACATTATTATGAGTGTGCAAATAAATAACATTTGCAAACATAAGTGGATCGCAGCATGGATTCTTTTTTAGAAAGAACTTTTTAACGTTTCCAATTCCAATACCGTTGTTTCATGAGAAAATACCGAGTCCAGAGCCAGACGGGGATATAAACTTGTGTATATAACCTTTCCAGGCCAAGTATCTATTCTGCAAGCAACACACGAGTAAGTTTTGACGAAAGGAAGAAAAACGATAAGGCTCTTCTGACGCAATTTATAGCATTTGTGTGGGAGACAAACAATTATCTATAAACTCTTTTGTTAGTATTTTATAAAGGTCCAGGTTTTAGGGTTTGTCACTTGTAATACAATAATATTCATATTATCCCGTTATCTTATTTATGTTTTATTAGTTATCGTCCATTGCTAGTTGTATGTACACACACGTTTGCATTATTTTATAAATCATTTATCTTACCATCCATCAGTTGTCATACAAGAACAGATAATTAGTTTATAAAAATAATTGAAGTAGGTAGGTAAATATTCGTAACTCTGTGCGCAGTGAATTTCACAAAATGACTTTCATCTTTCTTTGATGCTTGTTGAACTTTGCTTGCACAGTCTGTCAGTGCCATTAATTATTACACGAGGCATATAAAACGTAGTATCAAGTACTTATGTAATTTATAAACATTGACTATTGACCAGACCACCCTGAATAGACCAACTGTACAGAAATTAAATAATTTTTAAACTTTGTATGCACGTATAAGCATTAATGGATTATAAACATTTAGATTTGACATTTAATTAGTAGCAATGTCAAGAACCAGAAGAAGAAAGGATTCAGCACTTCAATTTGTCACCTTTTTTGTGTAATAATAAACTCAGAGGCATTATGATAACAATGAAAATGGTTAGAGAAAGGCGAAAAAAAATGTTTGAAACCAACCAACCAAACAGTTGGCTTCAACAAAGAAGTTCAACGCTCCACGATTTACGATGCACATATAATAACAATAACAGCATACTTTATTTGTTCAACAAAGTCAAAAATTACAGCTACCATACGCATACTATTGACATTGTCTTGATAAAGTGAAAGACAATGAATCCCCATCATTCCCTAATATAAAGTAATTATCAAAAAAGGCTGGGGATTGCTAATTTGTTGGGATTCTAGCTAGTGGTAAATTCAACAAGCTAGCTAATAAAACATAGGCAATTAAATTAAGTCATAAATATGTTATATTACGTATTTTAGGTAAGTTTATCCCTGTCTTGTGTGTGGTGACCACAAAGCAGAAAAAGCCTGCTACACGCAACAACGTGCTTCATAGCATACAACGATTGTTGAAACGACTATAGGTTGTGTGTGACTGTGACAATGACAATGTCGTTCGTGGCGCTGGCGCACTAGCGTGATCTTTACGTGGCAAATCTTGTCTGATTTTGCAAATCTGCGTTTTCCCCTCTGAACAAACAAATAATAATAATGGAAGGCGTGGGCCAATATTTTTCTTTCGGTATATGCTTATAAAATGACACAATTTAATTTTTAAAATGACATCACTCTATTCTCTATTATGTAGTAACTTTCTCTTATGTTTCACATTACTTACAAATCCGACTCCCAATTGGCAAGTAGTTCATGCATTAGTTTTATTATGATAAGTTTCTAAAATGAAAAATGACCGTAATTGGCATTTTACCCACTGAATCTATAAATATAACCTGAAATGATGCCACCTCAAACATTTGTAGTTTTGAAGTTGACTCGCTTCTCCCAGTTGGAATTTTTAAAATGTGCTTCACTCCTAATATTGCAACACTGAGGGCTTTTGCCTTCCTTTTCATTTATTCAGCTTATTGCTTGGGTGGAAAATCGCTGGTAAACGGAGAAGATGAAATCATTGAAGCGATCCCAGCAGTGGGATCTCCTCTCTCTGTCAATCCTTCTTCGGTAATTCTGGTACGGACAAAGAGACAGGTGCCATTTTTGAGCAACTGGTGGAGCTACACGGGTTTAAAACCATCAAAGATTGAGTCATCATCTTCCAACAGTCAGTACAAATATGACGATTACCACATGAAGCAGCGGTATGGACATGGGAATCGCACCGGCGGAGTAACCACAGGAAATGGTGTTTCGGACCGTGATGGACGCTGTATGAAATTCCTAATCATTTAAGTTTTATTATGAAAGTGACTCATAAATTACGTTTTAACACTTTTATTTTCGTTTCCAGTTTTATCTTTGTTTACAATAATTAGATTTGATAACACGGCATGTTTAAGCGCGTCTGGAGACAACGGAAGTGAGTGTTTGCATATACTTAATCTGTTGGCGTCGACCAGAGTGAATATGTTTTTCTTTTCTTTTTTCGCAATTAAGCCTGTTATCCTTCGAAGGAATGCAGCAGGCGAGGAGGTGCCGCTAATGGAAAATGTGCGCAAGGATACGGAGTCTGCTGTGTTTGTAAGTAATAAATATGTTAAATTACTAGGTTTTAACTTAACAGATTAAACATCATCAACTTGTTCAAAAACGTGACTTGCACTTTGCTCTTGAATACTTTCAGTTTCTAAATCATGCGGAGCTTCTACCAATCAAAACTCTACGTATTTTACCCACAATGGGTACCCCAGTTCTTATGATGGCACTGGAAGTTGTCAACTTACAATTTACAAATGTTCAAAGGATGTCTGTCAAATCAAGTAAGCTTCACTTTCCCATTTATTTCAGGGCAACGTTTATTAGAAATGACGAATTTTTATGTGTGAATAATGGTTGCACTTAAAATTGAAGGCTTGAATTTGATTCGTTCAACATTGCCCAGCCCAGCACAAACGGAATTTGCAACAATGACCAATTTATAGTGTCAGGGAGTACAACAGCGGTAAGCTTTACAATACATGCATAATTTTAACTTTTGTGTGTTCAGAAACGTTTGATGTGAGAGTAGAAAGATGTGTGACATTGGAAAACTGTCAAATGATATTTAATTATGTTTTCTATTTTTATTTTTTATTAATTATTAAAGGTTCCCATAATCTGTGGTGTAAACACCGGAAATCATAGTAAACTATAACAATAAAACTTTCTCCTTATGCTTATTGATTTACAATTTACAATATACAATTGAGTTATATATGACTAAAGCCCGAAAATGAAACTGTACAGTGTTCATTGACGTTGGAGTTGACAACAGTCCCATTACGCTTTCTGTGATTACTTCCGGACCTACGTTTTCACGATCGTGGAAAGTAAAAATAACACAAATACGTTGCAACGCACTGGAAAAAGGTTCCAATTACTCATATATGCTTAATATATGTATAAGTTAAGTAATTAGATAGGTAAATAAATAAATACATTTTCTTTTTTTAGCTCCTGAAGGCTGTCTCCAGTATTTTAGAGGTGTTAGTGGGGTAATCCGATCGTACAACTTTGATTTCACTGCGGGACAACAGCTTTCTAATCAAGACTACTCAACTTGTATACGCGTTGAGAGAAATTTCTGTGGAATTCGATACACAGCATGTAATGAAAACGGTAAGCTAAAATTAACTGCAATTTACAGTCTGCAAATAATGTTTACTTACAAAAGAACGGAAAAAACTCATGGCTTTCACCATCTTTATTATTTCAGTACAATTTAATCAACAAAATCAAAGAACTAGGGCGTTTTCACTAAATGGCCAGAATTTACAAACTCAAATTGGAGCGATGGTTGGTGCAACTTCGTGTAACGCAGATTGGATTACAATTCCTTGTGCAACAAATTCTGGCAGGGTAGCTCAGCAGGGTGGAGCAGTTTGCCAGGATCGAATTTGTGGAGACACCTTTAATAGTGAAGTTTCAATGCAGCAGTTGCCAGTTTACAGTTAGCAAACAGCAATATTCGAAATTTTCAGTCAATGGTATTGAAAGTGAATACTTTTAATGTTTTAATATTTTTTAACTTTCAGGCTATGCAAAACCATTCAGAATTCACTATCACACAGATGCAAACGAAACAAATGATATAGGAAATCGGGGATATTGTCTAAATTATATTCAACAGCCTTGTACACCGCAACAATAAATTACAAATCTCAGTAGTTGGAAAGCACGGGTCTTAACGCAAATTGTTATTTTGTATTTCGTTTTAAATAAATATTAATAAATATTTGTTCGTTAAATAAATATTAAAGTATTATTAAACAACTTAAAAATAAAATGATTATACTTAAAATGAGTCGTGAAAACTACTTACGCGTTTCACTAAACTACCTTAAGTAAAATAATTTAGTTTTATTCTATAGATCGAACAACATGGTGTAAATTTAAAAAATCAGTAGGAAATTTTTCAGTCTGTAAAATTGATCCGTGCAATGGCAAGTGTAAGGCGTCATAATAGATTTATTACTTATAACGCAATGCAAAGGACATATTACTTAAGAACTCCTAAAAAAGGCATCAAGATCATCGTATAACAAATCGTAGCGGAAATTAGAATAGATTTGCATCTGATAACTCTTGTGATTAACTTGAGAGAACTTCCATTTTCCTTTGTATCTTTTCAAAGCAAAGCTTTTTTCGGTTATGGGGACCCCACAAGAAATAAAAAAGTCTTTCATCTCCTTTTCTGCTTCTGAAAGCTGCCAATCACAAGACCAAGAAAATAATTCCATAAGATTGGGCATCATAAGCACAGATTTCAGTAATTTTGGGGAGCCTCTGAGGGAAAGAAAGGACACATTGAGAAGCGAGGGAAACACTTTTTGGAAGTTCTCTTCGAAACGAGATTCCCACGACACTCGCCATAGATATAAACCCTTCATTTTTGAGAATTGCAATGATGGTCCAAATCTAATCTTCACGTTACCAATCCCAAGCTTTCGTAATTTATCTTTGGAGAGGAAGTTATCGCTGAAAGTTAGGACTCTTGTGTCTTTGTCCTGTTCTGATCCAGAAGAAACTAAACTGGGAACTATTGAAAGTTCTTTCAAATGTTTGAAATTTTCAACAAGGCCACTGCTACCACTGTTAAATGGTCCAAGAAGAACCATTCTTCGAACAGAAGTAGGAAAATGCTTTTCATTGAATGAAAAATGAGAATACACAACACTCTTGACATCTTCTCCCTCCAAAGATTTCAGGATGGCTGTGGCGCCATCAAACTTGTTAAGAGTAACATAGTTTTCAGGTCGGACTATTTTCAAAACAATTACATTGTTAACGATTACTATAATGTCAATCTCCATTGACCATAATTCCTCGTATAACCAAGCCTTGTTTGATTTCCCAAAAAATAACAGCTTCTCCAGTGCAAAGCTCTTTTCCGTTATGATGGAATTGATAGATTCGTCAATTTTTATATTCATGACGAATTTCTTCAAATTTGGAAAGTTTACTTTGCGGCTCTCCAAGTCTTTAAAATCTTGGACATGGACATTGTTAAATTCAATATTTTGGATTTCTGTCCTATGTGGAAGCTTGCTACAATCGGCAATAAATTTTGTCAAAGAAATTGCTTCACCATTGATGCTGATATTAACATGGGCTCGTGAGTGTTGGGCTTTTACATCTCCAAATAATTCGTCGATTTCGACTGTCCTATTGGGTTTTGAAACCGTTTTATCAATTCTTCGACGTTTTTCTTTGGAAGTGGAATGACCAGATGAGGAACCTCTCGCTTTCTTTCTACTTCTTTCTGAATGTGATGAGACGATTGAGGCGGTTTCACTTTCAGCTTCCGTTGTTGTAATGTCCATACATACTATTAGAATAAAGAGATTATTATTGCGATGAATCTACAACTTACTTATATTTGATTTAATTTTTTTAAACTTAAACCGAATTTTCTCTTACCCTGATCCGATTTATTGCTTAAACTGTCGCTAACTGCGTCCTCATCAGAATCCAGTTCCATGCATTTCTGGGGTTTCCTAGGGCGAGTGTTAAAGGAGATTGGAGGCAACTGATCTCGCATTACGAGATTCACTACACAGAGATACTTGAATATTTCCACTTGCTCTTCTGCTGTCAAACACTTTGGTTGGCGTAACTTTAACAGAGAATTCCTCGGCGCGCATCACGGGGAATCTAATTTTCGGAATGAGATGCTCCATTTCTTTTCGTAGATTTGTTGAAGTGCTGGGAATACTCTTTTGTGAACATTTAAACTCGGCCCATCTGAATTAAAAGCACGAATTTAATTCTTGCCTTTGTAACTTTTCAAAACTTTGAATTAATTATATATCAATCAATAAATTAGCCTCTTACTTTATAACTGACTCAAACAAAGCCATTTCAACCATCTGAATTAAAAGCACACGAATTTAATTCTTGCCTTTGTAACTTTTCAAAACTTTGAATTAATTATATATCAATCAATAAATTAGCCTCTTACTTTATAACTGACTCAAACAAAGCCATTTCATCAATTCCAAGATCTTCTCGGTCAAGTAGCCTTGATAAACTGTCCTCGCTCAATTTGTAGAAGTCGTCCGAAGGGAATATTCTGAAGGCTTGACTATAAACAAATAAATAGTGGTTCATAGCTTCATACACATTCTTTATTGCCAAAGTCAAGGTATTACTGTAAAAAGAAGCCAAGCTACGTTTTTAAAAATACCTAGCAATGTGGTCTAAAGCAGCCTCCAAAAGTGATTCATCTCTGTAGGTCGAAGCAACGTCACATAATTGAACTGAAACGCTGTCCGTCATGTTAGCTTTCAAAATTTCAGCGCACTCAAAATATAACTGGAGTATTTTATACTTTCTAGCTGCATGCAACAGTAGTATAGCTTCCGCATCTTTTACCTCGGTTTTGTCAATGTTCTCTGTGTAAATAAACTTGAAAAAAGTATCAGCACGATTATAGTTTTCAATTAAAATGAGTTTAAGTTTTAAAGTAAAATATTGATGACTTGATTTTATAGTTACTTGTAGCAAGAGTTTAAATGTGGCAGGTTTCACTCCCCTGATGCTTATAACATTTTCACACGATGAACCTTCTTGCTCCGCGAAAAGTTTGTCAAATACTGAAGAAGTAATTCTCATGATAAGTTTGTGAGCTCTGAATTTTTCCACCGAATCTGTGCCGACGACTTCAAAGGTAACATCTTGATATTTTCTGTCCTTCTCCAACAAATATTTAAGGCGCTCCTTTAATGAATTAGTTGACAGCCTCCAGTCTTCCTCTTCTGCCACGGGTCTCACAAACATCGTTGACGCATCAAACAACGACCCATTAGAAACGGCAGGTTTTACAGTAGTTGAAACCGTAGAGAGTTGGTCGTCCGGCTCCATAAGTTTCGACAAAGGTGCGACTGATATTTGGCCCCGGCGAGTTGGCGACACCCTTCCAGTAACCCCTCTTATAATTGCTGTTGTAGCCACAGTGGCATACGACGGAGGTGGCGAGGGGATCTTCGGATATCTTTCAGTTTTCATGGGACGGCTTGTCGGGGGCGGTGGTTTCGTGTTCTTTGATCTCCCGTCCATGACATTTGAGTCTTGATTGTATATATCTTAATCTTACTCCAGTAAATTTCAAAAAGCTAAAACTCACAACAACAACAACAGATTTACGCTTCTTCCAGTAGTTCCGGTTTCCGGTACATCTTTCATCTTTCAAAAACACTTTGAATTTCAATTATAAAAAGGCACAATCAAAAATTAGTGAACCACACGGCGGGAGAAGGATCGAGTTCGACTATCAAACATATGAGTTCTATATTTTATTTCATGAGGATGGTGTATCTAATGGTATTGGTATTGACTTTCCTCCATGGTTCTATTAGTGGCAACTGGTATGTGTGAGTGAATATCTACGAACGAACAGTGACCACACCACACACATCGTATTCATGTTACAGGTGTTGTGTAAGTGTAAGGTGTGTTTACAAAAGATGCAAGATGCAAGACCAATGAGATAAGTAACAAAGTAACAATTACACAAGCTATACAAAAACATTTATCAAACTTTGGAATCCAAAGTTATGTATGAATTTCATAGTTATGAAAGTTTTGAAAAAGACAAAATGCAAAACAAAACAAAAATCTCGAACAGGAGCGCAGCTATGTAGGTAGATAATACATATCTCATACCTCATTTAGTTTTAGAACGTTTCTAAATTAAATGTCCATTAAATGAAAGGTGACTATGGTCAATGAGCCAGTGTCATATAAGTAATTTTTAGACTTTTACAGTTTTTTAGTGCACTAAAACGTCTCCTGACGGCCATCATTTTGTCATTTGTCATAAAATCGGTCATTTTGTGAACTTGTAGTGCAATGCGTTTCAAATGCTTTTCACTAAAGCTCCATGCATCTTGAATTGCAGATTGCAATCACAAGCACAACACAATAATCACGTCACCACGAAGTGTTCCGAGAAAATAGAAGTTCGAGAAAAGCCTGAGACTTTTCTTACATGGATCTTTCCTACTAAAGCTCAATGTCAGGGAGTATTCGGTATTCAGTATGTTAAAAACTGTACCATGCTATGCTTACATTATGTCACGAACTTACGACAAAAGGCACTAAATGTGTATCTAGTGTTGCTGCCTTTGGCTCCACTGGGCCCGAGAGAAAGAAATATAATGTATGAAAGTGAGAAATAAGTTCCGAGCAGGTTTATGGATACAGTTTCCAAAAATATTTAATAAGCGCTGGTCTGGTCGACATGAACATTTCAACACTGATTTAATTAGTATGCAGCTTTTGATTATTTGTAACTATTTAATAAAAAATATATATTCATGGGTATGAATCCGTTAGAGAGAAATCCTTTTATCAAAAACATCCATATCTGAATCCATTTTATAAACATTTTTATTCAACACATTATTTTACTTTGATACAATAAATTGACAATGAACTATTTTAATAAGTACGTCCTGTGTACAGTTATTAATATTATGTAATTTACTTCATCACCTAGAATGAAAATTAAAGGTATACATAATATAGTAATTATAATACGAATATTTAATTACAGTAGTAGTAAAGAAACCTGATACATTTAACATATGGATATAAATAAATTGGAGCAACTAATAAATGTAAAATCTGATTTTAGCGATCAATTTCCAGACAGTGAAAAAGTTTCAGAAAAGATATGCGACAGAATGCCACCGGCTTTCACCATAAATTTCACTGAATTCTTTTAGATTTATGGAAGTTTCTTGTGTATAGCTCTTTTATATAGTCCATGTGCAGAGTTGCTTTTTGGCACCTAGTTGAAGTTGGGTTGAGGGAACTTTGAGTAAGTAAACGAAACGATTTAACGATTCAATGATCCCATTTCTCTTACAGTGGAATCTCTGCTTAAATTAAGTATCGAATATCATCTCACCTAAGCTTATAATATAATATCTTTTTAATAAAACTAAATTGTCGAATCGGTTGTCTTTAATTATTTTGCTTATTTCATGTTCGATTAAAAATGTATTGTATTAATTGATGTCTTATGCTAAATATAATATGTATATATTAACTCGGGCCACTACATCCATGAAACATGAGTCACGTACTCAATGTGCATATTTATTTACAGCGATATATAATAGTAAACTATAAAGAAGACAGAAAAATAGGGCGACATGAGAAATTCTCGGGACCGGTGCCAACGCCAATGCCCTAGACACTACACTTCCTATTCCTATTTTATTGACTGACGTCGGTTTCTTCTACGGTTAGTCTACCCTATTAAGATTCACCTACGATCGGTACATTTCATTACTTTGCAAAAGTTTTCAGTTTTAAGTACTGTGTATGTTTAAAGGCACGGATATTGTATCGTATTGTATTTAAATTGTATTAAGTGGAAAATCCCAGAGATTCCTTTTCCACCGAAAGATTATTTCTTATAATCAAAATCTCAAGACATTTTCAGAATGCTTCCGTCTACTACACTGACAAACATACAAGGGGCACAGGAGTAAAAATATGGCTTCGTATCTCCATTTTGGTAAGTATCATTTTGTGGTCACGTTATGCATGAATCAAGTTGATTGTTACATAGTGTACACGATTTTTGATTGATTTGTCAGGTTGAGTTAAGCCTGACATTCTGAATTTTATAGTTTGGCATTTCTCGATTTGGCATTTTCACTTTCTTTCACTACTAAAAAGTACTTTAGCTGCAATGTATGTATAAATATTATGATAAATACTTTTGACATTTAACTGATAACCGTAAATAATTTTGCCCAATTTTCTACATATTGCACCATAGTCAATTAAAGTTAAACTAATTTTTGAAAGTTTCAAACTTAAATGAAGCTGAAACTATAATTTTGAGATTAGACAAAAATAAAGCAAAACTGGATGTATTGGAAGGAAATTAAGTCAAATTAAGTACACTACTGTTAAGTTAATAAAATAATTGGCACCAATTACATTTCAAAAATTATTTCATGTCCAGTATTGCATACGATAGTAATTTTAATGCTCGGTTGCTTTGCTTGCTGGTCAGATCTGTATTGTTGTTACGATGAGTTTTTAAGTTATATGATTATTAAGTACTTTCCGAGAGATAGATTTAAAGTTTCGTTTAGTTAAGGTATTTACAGATAAGATACAAGGAGGTTTGAACTACTTTATAATGGTCGTGTAAAATTCGCCGGAAACATTCCTTTCTCCCCATTGTCCTTAACTCCCATCAGCCATCCCTCCTCCTGAAAAACAAATAAAAAAGCTTTATTTTCAGTCTTAGTCTTAATAAAAATGTCTATAATATAGAAATTCTCAAAAGCTTTCCTATACTAGCATCAAAGCCATTGCAGGCATTTATTCTGATTTAAGAAAATTTCCTTTTCATTCAAGATCAGGACTGGGACAAATATGAATAGTATATTATTAAGATAATTTAGTAATTTATTAATTAATGGCTCAGGGATTGAGAAGATCGCCATTCAGCCACAATATCACGATTTACCTGCTCTTCTGGGTCGTCATACTCAATTACACGAATGATTTCTCCAGCTTCAAAAGATAGCTCGTCAACATCCTCTTTCTGGTAGCGATAGGTCGCTCTTACCCGATACAAAACTCCTACGAACAAAACCAAACGCACAGAATAACCAATCAATCACATCACAAACTGATTTTGAACTTTAAGCTAAAATTTGCATCGAACGCTCACGAAAAGTCAATAGAGTACAGAAAAAAGATACCACACAAAGATTTAGTGCACAAATCATAAATGAAAGCAAAACTTGCTTTATCAAAATCAAATGTCTAAATTAACAATGAGTCATTTTAGTAATATTAGTCATCCGTTGCCCAAACGTCAAACGAAAACCAAAAGACTAATTCGCAAATAATCGCAACATCATCTCGCAGAACATGCAAAAAAAACATTTAGATCAATTATATAAGTGGCGCCTGTTTCAGTGTGTATCTGGGCTCCTAGCTTTGCAGTTGTACTAGACACACTTGTGTGCTTGTTGCTAACTCAAAGTTGCAAGTTAAGACCCTTTGAAAACGTCTGACGCAATTATTTGGTGCCTTACCGGATTCCTCTGATGCAGATTTTCGAGGTTGGTCATGGTCATGGTCATTATCTGGGGGTTCCATTCTTCCATTCCCCACTTTATTTTTAGAAGTACTCAGAATGCCATGCACGGGTTTCAGTTTCCGCTCAACATGTTCTATATTAGCATTAGCATTGTCAACATTCTTTTTATTCTCACACTCTTTCAAGTTAATTGCTGCCACTTCTAAATCATTATTATTTGCATCTTGCTGTTGAGCCTGTTCATTTTTAAGATTAGCAGTGACATTCTTTTCGGATTTAATAATTTCAGTAGTGTCAATTTTGTTGTTGTTGCTATCAATTTTATCCTTCTCCATCGTAAGTTGATCATTCGTCAATCTGTCGGTGTCGTGTTCTGCTTGTGTCTCTGTTACAATGTCCGTGTCCAGTGAGTCTGAAAATGTTTGTGGTCAGTAAATGGGTAATGTTTTAATTTAAATGATAAGCAATTAAAATGTCATAAAGAATGTCATTAATTAGATTATAAATATATTGTGACACTGGGTTGTTTTCCATGTAACCCTATATATATATCTTATATTGCAACAAAGCGAGTGAAGTGAGGTGATATTGAGATAAATAAATGAAAATGAAATTGTCGTACGAGTGAATGTTATGTGAGCATGAGCAATTAAGTATTATTGAAAGTGTACCTGGTTCTTCTCTTTCCGGGGTTGAAGGAGAAGCAGTAGCGGCTTTATCTTTATCATCTCCGTCTTTGCTCTCTGCACTTACTCCATTTACAGCAGCAGTGGCGGAGGGTGCTTTCTCAACATTGCTACCTTCATTTGCAGAAGGAGTTGTGGAGGTGGAGGAATCTGGTAAAGCAGAGGGACTCGAAGGATCGATTACGGGGTTATCAGCTTGGTGAGTAGCTGCAGCAACTTTATCTACTCCGTTTACTGATTGCTCGGCTGGAGGAGGCGTGGTCGTTTGTTCGGGGTTGGTTAAAAAAGGATTAATTTGGTTATCAATGCCAGTAGTGTCCATTAATTCATTCGAAACAGATGTTAAGGGGCCATTTTCGTTAATCGTTTTATTTTCATTATTGTGGTCATTACCCTTTTCCTTGCTTTCCATGTTAGTATTTGGTTTAATAGAACCATTGGATTTGGGAAGGTTGCCGTTGGAGGTAGTGCTAGGGTTGCTGCTATTCTCCTCCACGGCCATTTTTGACTCGGGTGAAGTAGGTGTTACTGGAGTGGACGGATTTGAACTTCCCTTACTAACTGGCGACACATTTCCATTTTTCGCTTTTGGTAGTTCAGTAGAAATCCATCAAACAGACAAGAAAACCGGAAACCAAAACCATGCAATTTTGTTAGTTTGTCATTCTTACGTTTTAAAAATATTACTTAACATACTCATTATTATTGAAGTACTTTGCTATTCATTATTCATTACGTTAAAATGATGTGTTAATTCAGATAATAAGGAAAAACTTGGAGATTCATTATAAAGAACTCTAATATTTTACTGTACCGCTTCAATTTACCTTGTGTGTGAATATATGTACTCGTAATGTTTTGTAAACCATCCAGAGTATATTAGTCTGTATTTATGTGTAATTGTTTTCTAGAGCTTTAAATTACTTTTACGATAATATTGTATATTGGAAAAATGTAAAATGCTAATGCTATTTTTCAATTCCCTGTCTTACTTGCAGATTGCAGAATGTGAGAAACTATTCAGTTCTGCATATATTTTATTTTTATTTATTCTAATTTTCTAAAGCCTAAATATATCAATTCCAACTTCCAAAGGCACAAAGAAACTGGATATAAATATGTAAGTTTGTTTAAAAACGTTTACTTATTTGGCCTGCTCTGTAAGTCATAAATTGTCATACTATCCACATATTGTTTAAATTGTACAAGTCACGTCGACTTACTAAACTAACATTTCATTATACGTTTTTGTCCTTTTTCTAACGCTAATTCGCGTACTGTATTTAGTCACCAAAACAGAACTTTTTAAATCTTAGTGAGTCCACCATCTACGGACCTCTAAGCCTGGTCAAGAAGTACAATAAATTTTTACATTATGTCAATCAAAGGGTGTCGGAAGAATTTTGGTGACATTCTTTGGAAATAACATCAGATTCGTGGAGAAAACATTACTATGTATTATTCGTACAAACTATTTTTTACTCTCTACAATCAAAGGGTGTCGGAAGAATTTTGGTGACATTCTTTGGAAATAACATCAGATTCGTGGAGAAAACATTACTATGTATTATTCGTACAAACTATTTTTTACTGTCTACAAATTGACAATACTAAATTAGCATTTTGAAAATTACTTTTAGTATGTACTTTCAAAAAATAAAACAAAAAAACGCAAAAGATAAGACAACTGAAATACTAAAACACTAATAAATTGTCAAAGAAGCAAAAACGTTCCACAGCAAAAATCATGCAGTACTAGAAGAGCTAGATGTTTCAGCATTACCATCTTTTGGGGAGTCCGCATTGTTGATTACTGCATTGGAAGGCACTTTGAAGTTCATTGTTCCCTTTCCGCTGTCCTTAGCCAATTTTTCCACAATTCCTTCCAACTCGGTAAAGACCTAATTTTAAAAATACATTCGTTATAAAACGGGTGAATGGCAACAATAATGTGTCTTGTTTAAAATATGTATGAGGGATGTGCGAACATATAAAATAGTTGTAAGCTCTGTAAACTTATTCTTATTCCAAAGTATACACATCAGCTATCATGAATCAAAATACCATTTAGATCAATGTTAAGGCACAAAATTCATTCAAGTCATTGTTTTATTGTTTGATCGAATATAATAGAAAAGGACAAGCTGAGTTACTCAGTAGTTCAAAGTTAAAGTACGCCTTTTATGAAAGCTTCATTTCTCTTCACGAAACCAATAATTCACTAGGCTAGCGTATCATTCCACCCCTTCCAAAAATCTTTGCGCACTCTCAAAAGGAAGTAAAAAAGAACAAAAATGACGCCCACTCTGAATAACGAACAGTTTCATTCTCATTTGTCTCTCTATCTAAATAAACAATAAAGAGCCTCTGCATGCAACAAGTATGAATTTGTCCTTTTCTCAGCGTGTATTTAAAAATTCAAACACATTATTCATTCCATTTTAACCTTGAAGTTTTTTTTCCTCAAAATAAAACGCAACTAATAACGCAGAAGCGAAGGTAGGAGCTACGGACAGACACCACATATCATTCAAGCATACAGCTTCAATGTTTTATTTGAAAATTAAAACCTCCATAAAAGCATATGAATCTATGCAACAAATATGCCTAGGTAAATTGGTTTCATGAACACGGATATTTTGTGTATGTAACGTGTGTACACATTACACCTATTACGAAGCGCTCAAAGCCTAACAGCTAATAGAACATTATTCGCTTTATTTTATGCGCACACCTTTGCTTTGCTTTTCTGATATTTGTTCCAAGGTTTTGTAATGGGTGACGGTAAAGGTAAATTAAACTTTAATGACCGTATTACATTACATTAAATTGTACGTACTGTGCAGATTCATGCAACAATTGTGAAGTTTAAAGTAAACAATTCACTGATACTTATGTATCCAACGTCTGTTTTATTCAACGTTCTCCATTGTTATTAAAATCAAAATTAGGAATGAAATCGCAATGTCGATCTACATTACATTATATTACAGAGCGTATCATTACGCAGAATATCAACATCAAGGAAATTATTGCCACAAATGACTAGCTGTCTGCATCACTTTGTTATGCATGCCATCATGTAATGTGCATGTTCCACTAACACAGCAACGCACAAACCACAAAAATGTGTCTGGATCTTAATTACCACTACAATGCGACTGCAAATTGAAATTCTAATGTACATTTATGGCTCAAAACACGCTTCAACTGTCAACAGGAATTCTCATTGTTTTACATCCAACAATTCCCAATGACTTTCGTCGCATGAAAATGAAAGCATTTAAACACAATTTATATATTCTGGTAATGCGATGAAACGATGTTTTTCCCATGAAGATTATTCTGGTAAGTTTTTACTTCCTTAATTGTATATTATTCTCAACCTTTATCCATTAATACACCCAATACACAGGCCGCAAACCCTCCACACAGCTACAAAATTTGTAGTACAAATCTGTCTGCCGTAAAATTAAATCACGTAGAAATCATTTTTGCTCAATAGTAAATAACATAACATCTAATGAAAATGCACTCGGAATACTGAACTGTGAACAAGCAACATAGGATGATCTTAACATTAAAGCTAACAACTCCATTCATGTGTCTAGAAATTATAATTACGTACGTATTTATGTGTGCAACTTTGTATTACAAAACATTTTAGTTCTATTTATCAGTCTCATATTTGCCAAAGTGTGAGATTCATAAAAATAATATTGAATGACTCCACCAAAAGTTAAATCTATTAGCATCTCTTCATTCAATGTTTCTGACTTAAAGATGCAAGAGATTTCAGTATTCACTAATGCAATAAATGAGGAAGCCACAAGGCTGAATTTTAAAATGAAACAGAGGCATTTGCTCGTGAGAGATGAAGTAGTAGAAAAAGAGTCAATTATCATTGAAATGCCACCTTTAAAGTTATACATAGCTGGTGCTTTTGTTTTAGGCTGGATCCACAGTACGTGTGGAAAATCTATTGTTTTACATTTGTATGCGGCAGCATCAGTCTCGAATCAGTGTTTATGAGTGAAGAGAAACACGCGAGAGAAAAACAAAACGATTCATGATAAGGTAAAAGCCACGCCACGAATGCAACATTTTGTCTCATTGTGGTTGCACTTGTGAGTTACATAACTTTGATCGTTGCCCAAAGGAAAAATCGAGGAGAGTGTGATGTGATGCATATTATGCAATGAAGAATTCATTTTACTTTTTTACTGTTGCTACTGATGCTGATTTATGACTTTATCGAAACTAAAATTCAGTTGATCTAAATAATAATTCAAGACACGCGTTGCGGTTGACAAAGTTTATTAAGAAAAGAAACAATTTCCAATAACCATAAAATGAAGAAAAAACACTATACCTTAGATGATTCCGAGTGGAAGATATGTTCAGAAGCGAAAAGTGTGCTCATTGCACTAACCAAAAACACAATCCTCGAGTTAAAAAGCGCTGGCAATTCATCATGTAGTTCCGAATTTAATACCTGTACAAGAAACAAAGGTTAAAATGTAAATATTTAATAAGTATTACATATTAGTGAGGCAACTAAAATCTGCCTCCTGCGCACCCAAAACAAAATGGGAATAATAGATAATTGCAACAGAATATTATAGCTTTCTAGTTGCAGCACGTGAGCCACTCAAATTAAGCAAGCTCAGCTAAAGAAAACTATCAAGAAAATTGCAAGCGTCAATTTCTAAAACAACTTCTCGGATAATAAATAATAATAAATAAAAACGATGTCGTGTATTTCATGCTGGCTCATGTTCATAGTTTCTTTAAAACTTTAAAGAGTTTTTGAAAAAGTACTTACTTCGTATGTACGTTTGGCTGCTTCTAAAGATTCTCGCTGCCTCGTCAGTTTAGCCTCACCACGACGAGGATTAGACTGCATCGCTTGCAAGGCGTGCCGCTCCCCATCAAAGTCCACCAATTTCCTGCCTCTCTTCTCGATTTTTTTGCGCATTTCAGGAAATTGTCCCTGTGTCATGCAACAATCGCACATATTACGTCTTTGTTAATATTTTAGACTTCCTTTCATTGCACTTGATTTTCGTTTAGATAGTGAGAGAATGAGCAGATAAAGTGATACACTCACCTGATAAGTGTTAAGGGGAATCAAGACTTGCTCTGCCAATCTGTGGGCGAAATCGTTCCACAGAAGCTCCACCGATTGAGAGTTGACAGTAAGAAGCTCCTTGCCGCCCCATTCTGGCTCATAAACTTCATTTACGGCTTCCAACAAAGCGCGACTGGAAGTTGCGCAGGCTGTTTAAAAACAAATAAGTGAATCCATTGTAATACCACTTCCGTTTCTAACATCTTTATTGCAAATGAGAAATTAACGCTAGTGCATTAATGAATTTAAGAATGCTAATATATTGTACAATATAAATTATAAACAGTGATGTCAGGCTATAACTATGTACTGCATCTTATAAAATCATAGATAAAGATCAAGATTCACGAGATGCGGTTACTGACACTATGCAAAGGTGATGTAAAATATTTCCTGCTTTCAAATTGCACTATGCGCTCTCCGCTTCAAAGCATGTAATATGTACGTCACTATTTATTCCTTCATTAGTAATTTAATATATGTATTCTCATAATTATATAAACAGAAAGTGGTCATCTCATCAACTCCAGACTACCGCCTTTCTCAATCTTCGTCAAATCAAACCAAATCATCATATAAATTGTCATCATTCATTTCGTCGTCTTCATTTTGAAAGCAAGAAAGTGAAGGTCCCATTCTATAAAGGAGTGAGAAAAATATAAATGATCACCAGGTTAAGAAATTTGTTGTACCATTTCAAAGGAAATTCTTATGAATGTGTTTACACAATGCGCACGCATTTTCTATAAAAAATGATTTGTACACTTTTAGGTGCTCACTTGCTTATTGCTTATTATTATAAAATATTAAATGGAAGTCGTTCAACAGATCTACAGATCTAGTAATAATACGCAGGTATATTTTTATGTGGCACATATTATATTGTATGATGCACGCGAAACATTCAATGCGCTTTACTACCTTTCCTTTCTTACAAGG
Source organism: Cyphoderus albinus (assembly GCA_021029165.1). Taxonomy (NCBI): domain Eukaryota; kingdom Metazoa; phylum Arthropoda; class Collembola; order Entomobryomorpha; family Paronellidae; genus Cyphoderus; species Cyphoderus albinus. The sequence continues at coordinate 20,825 of VYYJ01001989.1, forward strand.
GGTCGGCAAAGGTTCTCTTTTTATATGTACAGTAAATGTATAACTACAGGTCACTGCGCTCACTCAACACAACCCACACCATATTGACTCAAGTGAGCTTTCCCTAATTTGCATTCGCCATTAAAGGATATTTGAAAATTCATTTTCAGACAGAATCAATCAATGAACTTAATCATACTAGTCAGACATAAAAATTCGAATAAGCATTTTTTACCAGTTACTACCAACCACCATTGCGTGCCACCAGCGGAAGAAGAACGATAAAAAGATACGTCAACGCAAGCTAATTTTTGACTACCTATTTTGGTGAATGGTGAATACGAATTCAAATTAAGTTAAACATATCTTGCAGCCAATGGAGAATGGGGGTCACGTCATTTCATTATTTCTGAATCAATGTCAATAACCCTTTTCTCAAATAGTTCTATCAATACCAATATAATTTATGACTGTTTCAATGATACATGGGGAGTCTGATAATCAATAATGACAGTCGGCACCTCTGTGATTACTTTGACACTTCTTCTGCTATGTAATTCTAAATTATTTCAGTCAATTTTCAGTATGCGGTGCAGATTTATGTTTTATTTACTTGCATTAATGCCTTTCGGGAGTAATTAGTGAAACTGTAAAATTGACATTTTGTAATTTGTTTTATAGACACTACGTAGTATAAATACAAAAGGAATTCCCATTACGAAACTTTTCTTTTTCTTTCCTGCTAAAGCTTTTGTCATTATGCTGCTCATACGGAATAGAGTTTTATTTTTACGAAAACATATTTTCAATGTGGTGAACTGCCCAACAACCAAAATTGTAATCAGAATCAGATAATAATTTAGTTACATGTTAAATATGCACAAATATTTTTGTTCGCCTACAAAAATGTCTTGTTTTGAGAAAGGCAGACAATCTCTGTAACATCACTTTCTTTTCTTTCCTGTTGTTAGATGTTGATGAATTGCAAATGAATCCCTTGTAAGAAGTAAGAGCCTTGGCTTTTCAAATAAAGGGTTACTGCAACTTCAACGCGAAAGGGACGATTTCATTTTCCTTCTTGTGATTCCACATTCCTATGTGACAGGTAAGCACAAGGCACAAGCGAAGATGTTTGGTTGCACCAGCTGCAAACTATAGTTGTGCCATATGCCACTTTGATAAGAAATATTCATGCGAAATTACAATATCACGTCATCACAAGAAGTTATCTGTATGAAATCTCTGTATGAGTAGAGCAAAACTAAAATGCTTATCCACATGTGTACTGCATTGACTACGACCACCTTGATAACTGGTAAAAATACCTGTCTTTAAAGCAGTGCAACTGAAACAATTTGTAATGAGTGCAATATAGCAATGTTAGGTACGTTGTAAAGAGACTCTAATCTGACTTACTTTTCTACATTCTTTCTCTTTTCCATTCAAAATTTACTCTCTTTGAGTCAGTGAGCTAATAACAGGTTTGTTTGTAAAATAGAGAAAAAAGAAACAGCTTTTTTTGTTCAGAGTAAATATCCAACAACAAAAAATCACTTCAAGTGGATGAAGTTGTGGTTTTATTCGTTTTAATGTTTGTACGCAGGAGGCTTTATAATAGCTAAAATTATAGAAACCGTCAAACAACGGTTAGAGGATCTTTTATAAAAATATCACTTTGACGGATTTCTCATTTTTAATTTTTGCTTCATCCCATATTTAAGCGTGAATTAGAGCGAAAACCAATTTTCACGGCTACAATGCTGCTGATTTTGCATTGTGGTAATCAAACATAACATTAAAGTGGCGAAGCTAATAAATCTTGTGAAGCAAATCAAGTTTACGCTAACGATTTAATCTATTGACTATAACTTTAAAATGCTTTACGATTACAACCTGTTCAAGAGAGCGAGTGATCGTAGTAAGATCTTATGAATTGTGAAATAAAATTGGAGACGGAATTTTATCAACACACGATCGAAATTACAGAAGCTACGTTAATTCATAATTCCGACGACTAAAAAAATGTACATGTAAAAATCCTGAGCTCAATAAACGTCCATTTAATGTAAAAAATATTCTACGTTTTCTATGAGCATTAGAGTAATATGAGCAACTATATGATTATAACAAAACGGAGGTATTTTAAACGAGATTGACAAGAATATGTTTACAAAAATTTGACAAAGCTTTATTGACATGCTCAATTTAAAAAATATTGATGCCAGTCGTAAAAAAGCAGTATGAAAAGTCTTATGGGCTTAACATTTAGAGAAGCTAAAAGATGCATTATGAAATGTGGACAAGAGGACAACAAATGGAGAGTATTAAACATGTTCGGGTTATACTTACCTCGGATACATCTAATATAATTGTTGAGCTCCTTTTGTAGCCTCGTGGCAGCATACTGTTGTTTACTGAAATTATTTATTTGTTCATCCAAAATCTCATCTGCTGTCCGATCCACTTTCCCTAGGTTTTGAAGAATCTAGAGGAAAAGACACGAAAGAGAATCGTATGACGGGGTGAAAAGCTAGGTTGTTTATATTTTTTAAACTACATCCTATTCAAATCTTTGTGTTTGTTTTACAATTTATTTAATGTCTTTCATCAGAGAAATGCGTTGTTGCAATGCGGTTATATTCATATTGATAAGAACATTCACAATGTCCAAACTTGCATAGCTTCAGCCATAAAGATGAGTAGCACGAATGGGCTGAATCCATTTAAATAAACAAATGTAATAATTTTGAACTCCTGCCTTTAGAGTTTTAGTACTTTTAAGTAAAGTTGCTCTTTTACCAAACATGGATAAGCGAGAGTGACTCGTTTGTTTCGACAAGGTTAAAACAACTTTCATGATTCATCACCACGTCACATCCCTCTTCAAAAAATTACCGTCTGGGGAGAACATGATGAAAAAGCAACAAGTGTGCACAGTTAAGCAGCTACAGTATTTTGCACTGCGTTTTAACAAATAATGATAAGGATTTTATGTGAAAAAGACAAAAATATTCAACCCGCTAAGGAACAGCTTCATTTACATTTTAAGGCAGGCGTTTGCCAGGCATAAAATTTCTTGGAAAATCAGCACTTACTCGTATACACATGTCTACCTGTACTATTTAGAGACCATTCTAACAGATAATTTTAGAGGCTGATAATGGAGCCTAGAGGATACTATTCCATAATATGTTACGTTACATACAAACATGTACCATCAATGTGCGTTGGACACGAACGCATAGTTTATTAAACACCTACACAAATAAATTTTTATCTTTATCTATTATCTACCTACCGTCGAAAAAGTCTTATTCAACAGGGTGAACCCACATAGATACGAATAGTAAAAAGTCAGTATATTGCGTTAACATTTTCCAGTTAAGGTGGGCACTGAAATACAAAAGACATTTTCCGAGAGTTCATATTTCGAGATAGTGAACATTACCACGTCTTCAGACTTATTTGCAAAAGTGCAACAAGCTTGATATACTTTAGCATGGAGTATGGAGTTACAAGAAAAACATATCACTATAATATGTATGTTGCCAGTTTCCAAAACTTTTTAGAGACAAAGCATTTTCAGTTTGAAAAAATCTGGACCTGAATTGTATAAAGGAAAAACAAACTCAATTCAAATACTTCCATGCGTGTCTATCTTGATGAGCAAGGTTGATGTAAATCTCCAGAACCAGATGAAGCCACATAAAGGCATAATAAAAGATAAATTAAATTAATTAGACCCACAATGAATTGTATATTATTGTACACACATTGAAGCAAACCAAGTTACTAGTTCAGAGTTTACAAGGTCACATTCATTAAATCTAACTCAGTTTTGAACGTTTCATTCGCATATAAGATTGAATTCTGAAACGATTCAACAATCGTAAGGGTAATTTTCCCACGACGAATCGAATACAACTTACATGATATGATACTACAATGACAGGATTGGAGGTTGAAAACCAGGATGTATGTATGACTCATTAAAAGATTTAAAACCATTACGAAGAAGAGAACAGCTTAGTAAAATATATTTCTAATATAAGTTACTTTTTTCTCGGTAGGTTTTGCTTACGAAAATTAAATGAGTCATTTTATCCAGCAGAAGCAGAATCCCTGTCAAATGTAATC
>VYYJ01001990.1:0-24924 GCA_021029165.1 Cyphoderus albinus
AACCAGAGTAAAATGAGAAAATGGGACTGTATTATAATTGGAATAAAAAGGCCATCTACGGCAACACCGTCGTAAACAAAAAAATCATCAAAACAGTCACGCACAAAAGTAAATGGAAGGAAATTGCAAAAAGTTTCCATTTAAAACCCTGATGAGCAAAGGTTCCTAAGTGAGTGAGTGATAGTGAGCGGAGGTGGCGGTGGTCTGATAATACCTAATAATAATATTGCTGTCTCATCATCATCAACATGAAGAGTTTATGATGAAAACAGGTCGCCGTGAAATTGCCAGTGGAAATAAAACATTTTATTATCATTTACTGAGCAAAAGCTTCTATCTGAATCGGAGGACAGGAGAAAAGCAAGCAACCATTTATTTATTACATTCACTGTGTACACACACAAGACAATAATGAACTTTGCCGGTTCGTTGTTGTGTCTTCACCGGTCGCGAAGTCTTGTAAATAACAAGAATGTTTTCATTTTCTCTTCCCCATCCAAAATAGTTCTCACATCAGTGTCATGTCATAGTATTACATTGCCTTTGTCGCTTGTATCTTTCAGACAAACTCTCACTGAGCTTCTAAATTTCTCCCGATGGTATCACCAACCTTTTCGGTGATGACAGGGAACGCGAGCGAGTGGAAGTGAAAGTGCAGCGGTAATCAAATAACACAGGAGTAAATAAATAAATGCAAGTTGATACTGTTTTTGATACTGATGTTCATCTTCATGTTGATAGTGATGACAGGGAACGCGAGCGAGTGGAAGTGAAAGTGCAGCGGTAATCAAATAACACAGGAGTAAATAAATAAATGCAAGTTGATACTGTTTTTGATACTGATGTTCATGTTCATGTTGATATGGAATTTTCTCCTATAATCTAATACAATTGTCCTTTGCACTCCAGTGAAAGTTGAGTTGAGTTCGGTTGGGTTGAGAGCATGTATTTTCATAACATTACTAGTACGTACAAGGTGAAAGTACAGAGTACCTATCTATCTGCCTACACGCATGTTTGTGAATGTTTTTGTTCAGTTGGAACAAGATCAAGGACAAAGCAAAGCCTTGTCTGTGACGGAAGACGAAGGGTGAACAAACTACGTACTGTAACGTAGCGAGCGAGCCAATGAATTAGACAGGAGAATTTTCTTTGTTTCTCTCTTTTCCCTCTAGTCAAGATTCTTCCTTCTTTCAAAGTAATTTTCTCTTCATTTTTCTTCTGCTTTAAATGTTGATGTTGATGAAGAAGCCACTAATGGCGAGTGTATTGTTTCTAAGCTAAGACTTTCTCTTTTCTCTAGAAAGAATATATTTATTATGCACAAGTTACACAGAGGCAGACGCAGAGAGATACGCACTCGCACGCACGCACTTGAGGTACATATATGTACCTACAGATTTTCAGAGTTTGAATTTACACAGCCAAGTAAAAAAAAAGAGGAGGAAAAGAAAAACTTTTTTCTTTCTCTTTGGCTCAGCTCTCTGCTCTTCTGGCTTCACTTTTTTATTTATGAACGATGTACGCTAATGGACTATCGTTGAGTTTTTAAAAAGTCAGAGAGAGAGAGAAAAAAAATTGAACTAAAAGTAAAAAAGTTTACAGAGAAGTAAAGTAGCTTTCCAACTTGGATTTTTCTTTCTCTACCGAAAAAAAATTCTCTGCTTGCTTATGTACACATTTTTGTAAGTTGTGGTGAAAATGAATAGGTTATTTCCAGAGTGTGGCAGACAGCGAGTTAATAATCATTAAAATAGTGTGACCATACACTGTGGAGATCTGAGTGAGTTTAAAAAGGCTAAGAAAGGTAAGAGTGTACCAAAGTTAAGGTTTTTTAAGATAAGTCTCTTCATCATCATTTTCGGAGAATGTAGGGTCTGTGAATTTAATAAGAAATGTTTCACTCACTCTTGGAAAATAAAACTCGCACAAAATTTAGTTTTCTCCGTTATACCATTATTACACGAAACGAGTTCATAAAAGGTCGAGTTTCTTGCGAAAGTGGACAGGACACGATTTCAGATTTCATCTTTTTTCTACAACAAACACGGGAGTCACACAGATCTCTTAAAACAGGTTATTGTATGTACATACATGTAGGTACAAACAAGTACCTATGTGTTCTTGCCGGAAGCTGCTAACAATGTCATGTCATGTCTTGTCATTATAACGAAGAGACTTTTAAAATGTCTCCACACTTTCACTTTTACTCAGGGAAAGGAAAGTCCAGCTTTCCAGAGATAAATTCCATCAGCACATTTATGACTGTGACACATTTCTCCTTTTCCCTTAGAAGATTAACATTTTTTCTCATCACAACTGTAACTCTGTCTGTTTCTCAAACTCACTACCATACCACCACAAAATTATTTTCTTCTTCTAGAGAATCTAATGTGTTTTGTATTTTTCTTCTTTGATTGAGTCCACCACTACCACCACCTTGAGATGACTTTTCTCCAACTCTTCTAAAAAAATGTCTGTCGTTCTAGGCTCTGGCTGTTTCCTGTCTGTCCACTGCTGCCCAACTATTTTTTTCTCCTTTTTGCTGATGGATTGTTCACAAAATCATTAAACATCTTTCTTTCCGCAAGAGAGGTAAAAGTTTCCTCATTTTCTCACACAAAGTATTTAGTGAAGTGACGTGAAAAGAAAAGCAAACCACGAATTCACTCAATCACCACCACAGATCTCGAAACTCATTTTAAAAGTACACCTTTTTATTTCTCCGGGAAAAATCATCAAGAAAACCCAATGAATGAGCATTTTCTCCTTTCTCTATAATCTACTCGATTCAACAACTTGAGTTTTCCATTTTATCTCCAGTTCATCCTGTATTGTCATGTCACGTATGTTTTTTAAGTTTTTTTTTACATTTTTTGCACTCTCAACTTGAACATGAACACGAATGTTTTTACAGTGTGAGCGAAAACAGTTTTTGTAAAAAATCTTTCAGTGACCTTCTATTTCGAACGACAATGGCTACATATTAGTTTGGTCCTGTGAGTTATAAGTGTTAATATTTTTTTCTCTCACTTTCTACTTTCACAAAACGAATGGAAAATGCGTGTAAAGTTGTGAGTGAGAGAAGTGCCGCTGCCTTTTCTTGTCTTATCTCTGTGGAATTGTGAAATGAGAATATATTATGACAGCGAGCCAAGAAGCTAGGTGGAAAGCACGAGTAAAAAAAAATCTTTGAAGAATATTTTTCTTCCTTGCTCACTGACTCTCACTCGACATCTCCCTTTATGGCAGGGGAGGCAAAGACTGAGCAGAATGGAGAAAGTGCAGAAGCACAAAAGTGGACTTTTTACTGGGGGCTCTTTTCTTTCCTCCTTCGCTACTTACACGATACCCAGTAACAACTGCACTTGAGGCAACGCAAGACTCAACTACACAACTCAAGGAAAACAACACGTTGTTCCTGCAGCCACACTCAGTACGTGAACATCCCACTGAAAAGGACAGGGAGTGAGTGAAGGAAGAACCGAGTTCGTCTGGGAATTTTCATCCGATTTTTGCACACCGAAAAAAAATCTCATCGCTGGAAGAAAGACGAACGAAGCGGTTTCATTTTACACACAGCTACATACAGCTACAAGCTGCGTACTGCTGCTTGCCGCTATTTCTCGTCACTTGCCACTTTCTCCTTGCAAAGTGGCGTGCATGTGTGTACGTATGTTCCTCCGTACACTGGGAAAGTCTCTGTTCATGAAAAAGGGTGCATCATTATGAATACAAAGCTCCGCTGCTTCAAACAACAGCACATAGCAGAGTCTCCGCACGAAGGATTCGGTTAGATCCTCGACGCTCTACTGAGCGAAACAGGAGAACACCGCAAACTTGTATTCAGCTTGCTTTCTCTCTGTGTGCAAATACCTCCAACTTCCAACTGGCCTGGCGTTTAACACAAAAAAATGAATAGGAAAAGTAAAATAAAACTTTTATTCTTATTGCCTCATTCCTCGCAGTATTTTCCTATAAAGCAGGGAGAGATTGTTAAATATATGCCTAATAACGGACGATATTATCAAAGATAGAATAACCAAAGAAAAAAATTCTCTCTCATACTGAAAGACTTTGAGTTGAGAGAACCGAGACCCAAGACCAGCGAGTGCAGTGCATTCCCATCAGCGGGAGCATCATCATAACATTTTATACTGAGCAGAGCGACAGATAGTGCTCAGTGCTCACAATGCTCTCGCAGACATCACATAACAGACAGAACATCACTTTCACCACTTTCATCCTCACCACCACCGTCCTCTCATGAGAGTGCGAGTGAGGAGTGAGTGCTTGCTCATTCTCTCAAAAACTCGAGCCACTCGAGCTCCTCTGCTTTAGTTTGAATTGTACTGCTGCTGATGCTGGAATGAGGAAACTCTCCATGGACGTGAAGAAGAGAATGAGTGAAAAGAAAACGGGAATTTTTTTCACTCTCCTCCTGCTGATCTCTTGTTCTTCTCCAGATTATTTTTTTCTGGACAAAAAAAGTTTCCCACTTCTTTTTATTATATTGCCTATAATATTATATTCATGTAATCTCAAAACTTGTTGGATAATAAAGCAATTTTTTATGTCTACAAACAAAACGCACATCAAGTTAATATTACCAAACATGGCGATGCGATGGTACATAGTCAGTATTTTTTAATAAATTCCAAAAAACATACAAAACAAACACAACACATGCGTACAATCTCTTGCTCGCCCATAATTAGTTCGAAACGGCTCAAGAGGTCATTATTCAAGTATGTAGCAGCGGCATTGGAAATAGTAGTGTAGTAATTTCGTGTATAAGCACTGCACTTTATTGTTTTCTGGAATTATCCATTATATTATAATATTATCAACAAACACTGAAAATAATGGCTCGCTTTTTCCCCGCTTAATTTCTCACTTGTAGTATTTGTGTAATGTAAAATGAGTGAGATTTTCCAAAAACTCTTCAACAGAGTGTACGTTAAGTAGATAGATATTTCAAGTGAGAATACTTTGTTCGTTCTATTACTTACTTACAATACAGCTTGAAGTCGTAGCCCTGGCTCAAAAACTTCTAATGCCCTGTGCTTTATCTTTTCCTTGAAATATTTTTCTTTTCCAGCAAAGTTCCACTGAAAAGACCTTTAGGCCCAACTTTTTACGTTTAATTTCCCTTGTTTATTTTTTAAACAGGAAATTTACAGTACACCATTATTATTAGAGTTTTCTCTTTGTTCTAGAGGGACTGATGAGGCATAGTGTGCATTTAAGAAAGATTTCATTTCAAGCCTTTGTTTGCATCACTACTCAACTCAACTACTCAACTCTGAATAAACGACCGTACCAGCCCCAAAATACATTTAATAGTATTTACTCACTTTTCTTTGCTTGCTGATTATAATACCCAAACTACAGAACCAAGAACGAAGAAAAAAAATTCTTTGAAAATACATAAGTACACTGCCACTGCATGTACACATCGGCACAACATTATCAGAGAAGTGGTCGCTCCCTCCCATTGCCATTGCATCCACATCCACATCTACATAAGACAACTTTTCCCAGTTAAAGACTTATAGTTAATTGCTCAAGTTTCCCATTTTCCCATTGTTTGTTAAGTTCAAGGAAAAGATAGTGGAATGTGATGTGATACAGGGAGACCAGGAACTTAACTGAGGAAAAGATAATAAATGCTATGTCATGGTATACTATTACATGAACCGTTGTTCCGTTGCACTCAACTCTTATTTGGACTTTGGACCTTCATGCAATTTTATGGAACATATACAAAATGAACGAAACGACGTTTTTCCTTATAAATATAATATAATCAGCGTGGGTACTTATATGTTAATTAACGTTAGTACCGCCCGGTTGGGCAAACTCAACTGAGAAAAGAGGAAGTGGACAAAAAAGACGTGAAATATTGATGCCGGGGTTTATACATATAACATGGTAATATTATTTATTAAGTCGTTCATTACATTACACTCGGTCATAATTTCGGTATGTATCTTCTAACAAATACATACATTTATACTCTTATTAGTTTTTGTCCCTTCAATTTTATTTTGTCTAGTCTCCTCAAAGAGAAAGTACCCAGTCCTAGACCATGAGAAGAATCGCTGTCACCCACCGTCGACCGTGTAATTTCCCAGTTGCTTGCTTTTTGCAACTATAACACAGAATTAAGAAAATGCTAGAGCCTGGTGCAAGCAAAAGTTGGATGAACTTTCCGTTTTAGAACTTTAGAAAAAGGGCACCAGTACAAAGGCAGCAAGGAGCCAAAGGCAATCTATTAGAAACCTGTCTCTTGCTTGTTTCCTTCTCTCCTTGAACGAATTAAGGAAGGAAAGTAAAAAATGGCACAGTCCTTGAGACTAAACTGTCATCTTGGCCGGGGTCATACCAAGGTAAGTAAAAGGCCAAATCGGTGGCGTGGTCGTGGTACAAAAACCTTGTTTGTAGATAGCGCATGGACAGGGTATTACTCTGTCTGTAAAGACCAACTTTTTTACTTTGAAGCTTAGAATGTCGCTGTTTTTGTTTTCCTCTTTTGTTTCTGCCTGGCTGGAATCTCTAAATCGCATCTGTTCCATCCTCTACGTATAGCTAATTTGTACGCACTCCCAATTACCCTAGTCGAAGGAAGACCACCGTTCACTATTTATTGCCACTGTCCTTCTCTAATTTCGCTAAATTGCCCTTGTATGTTTTTTCGACGACCGCACCGCTGCTGCTCCACCAACACCACCGCCACCGTCACCGCTCCCTGCATGCATGCGTTTTCCAAATGATCAACTAATAACTCATGCCACCGTAAATCAACGGAGACGGCAAAAGACGACCGGAGTGAATTGAATAAAAGCGAAGGGAAAAATTAGAGTGAAAGTGAAGTGCAACAATATGCTGCTCAACTCACTTTTACTTACTAACTACGTAGTAGTAGCCTGCTGGCTTCATCTGAAAAGTCTTCTTGTGTGTTCTGTTTTGAAGCTAACAACTTTCACTATTTCATCTTGTCTCTGCTGCTTGCAAGATATGCACGCGTGCATGCATGCATGCCGGCATTCACATTCACAGACTTCCTATATTCCAAGTGATTCTATTTTTAGTTAGTAACTAGTACTTTCAGAAAAATCTCCGTCTCAAACTCAACTCTTTCTCTGCTCCATTTCAAGAAAACTTTCATTTCCAGCCTATTACAGTCCTAGTCATGATCATCATCATTCCCAGATGAAAATGAAACAGAATCCGGTTCCGAGGCAGACGAAAGAGTGAGCAGTGCAGCATCACACCAGCTCCGTGTGGAAATGGAAAAGTATAAAATTCATCGTTCATTTCAAGTTTTCACTAGATCAAAAAGAGGGTGTTGTTTGTAGAAGTATTAGTACCTTACTGTGTTCTGCATGATACGCGAAAAAACCACGCTGCTCTCAGCGACACTGAAATCAAAATCATTTCTCTTTCTCTGTGTGTGCTCAAACACAAGTTTCCTCATTGCTTCTTTGCAAGCAACTTTCTTTCTTCAAGGATTGATGATGATACAATGTGAAAAGTTAAGCCGCAACAATGGCAAGATGAAACATGAACGTGTTACTCCTTCCTACGAACAATCAGAGCTTTTACCAAACCACACCAACACCAGAAGACCAGACCACCCACTTTCGTGTCTGTCATTTCTGTGTTTGCACACGGGGTAATATATGACTACTTGAGATGTTGTTCCAAAGAGTAAAAAGAAAAGTTTCCCGTAGGAGAAAAAAAAATCATTTCAGTAGAGCGCATTGAATTGAATTGAAGGTGAACATTTACCGACCGCCATAACATGAACATGAATGAATCAGAGATTCCATGAAATGAAATGAATGAAACTTGTTTGAGCAACAGATGAAAGTGAAATGAGAATTTAGAGTACTGCACAAAATTGCATTACATTACCAGAGTTCACTTGCGAGTATACCTACACCACACGGATGTGCCAAAGGAACATGGTGATATCATGGAATATCACTTTTCAAAAACGTTTCGTGGATGTCTACTAGAAACGTCAAACTGTTAAAGAAAGCGTCAGTCTAGTTTCGACTTAAATAGCTAATGTCATAAAACTGTCACAATTTTATGCCACACTCTATACCATCGTGGTGTCGGTGTGGTATTTTAAAATGTCACTCATTCACTGACTCACATCACATCACACAATATTATTTACCTACCTACATACAATATTGGTTTTCGCTTGGTTTGTCCTTTGAATGACTTTTCTCTTCTCTTTCCTTTCTTTTTCATTTTGAGCACACGATTTATAACGTAACGTGATTTTAATGGAAATACATCTTAATTTAGAATTGAGGTCATGCTGTGGTGTGACAGCAGAATTACCGCAGATTGGCACCACATTTACACTCCACTCTAAAGAACCATTATTCTATTCTATTCTAGAAATAGACAGAGTCTCACATTCTATGCAGGCAGAGGCAGAGACAATTATTATTTTATCAGACACAATATTCCTTTCATATCTGACATCAAATTAATCATTGTCGGTCTTTTATCCTTATAAGCTGGAAAAATTCAATTCCAAACTTTCAAAAAACTTTCCAAGCTTTTCTACATGTGGGCAGGGCATCATAGCGTGGGAAATTATTTAAAAGGAATCGCAGTTTTGTCTCATACCCCCAAACCTTTCCATGAAGAATTTACAGCAATTGGAAATTGTCGGTTCTAATACAAATGGCGTACATTGCTTGTTCCTAGTTTGTTTTGTATTCCAGCGGAATATTTCGCATATTCCACAGATTTCCTTGTATTACATTACATTACATTACATTCCAGCTGTGACCGCTTGCGATGTGATGCGAGCTCTTTTTCAATGAATCCACCAAATTCTCATATTATTATTCTCCTTTCTTTTCATCGAAACTCCGACTGTTCTTCCCTTCAACTTTTCTCTCCTGTCTAAAGCTCTAGTCTCAAAAATATTTCCGTTTCGCTGAGCATTTTCCTACTGCCTTTATTAAGCTTTTTCATTATGTGCATTGAAAAAAGGCTACGGGCAAACAATTGCGACGAAGATCATGCTGGTTGCTTGTTGATGACGATGACGATGACACGACGCTAGGTGAATGAATCCACCGTACAGCAAGTACCAATTTCTCCATTTACGCAATTTTTACTTTTCTTGTGGTGGTATTACCCAGGACAGGACACACTTGAATACCAAACCATTTTACAATAAGTCTGTGCCTTCCCTTTATGTAAATTAGCATGTGGGAAAAAAGTGCACGCAGATCCTGCTTCAAATTGTTTGAGCATGACTGAACTTTGAAATTACAAATTCTATTTTTACCTTGGATTTTCTTTCTCCTGGAAAAGATTGCATGTGCATTCTATCCACAATGTACATACATTCACGAATTTCCATTTTGACAAATTTCCGGTTCTGTCTGTCTGTGTCTGCCGCGGCCGCGGCCGCGTCGCATTCTTATCTTACGCAATAAACTCTTTTTTACCCAGACATTACGTTTTCGAGTCAGATAGTTTTCATTCATTCAATGAGATTTGAGGTAGCGTAGGTATGTTATGTATGTGCGTGCAATTTAAATTTCAAGTCCCATCAACATCCCAGTAAAATTGGCATTATTTTTTTAGTGGATTCTCCACGTTTCATTCCATTCTATCCCACAGAATTATATTATTTTATTACATTACATAATATTAACAACAGATTCCTTCTGGAAAATTCCCTCTCCATTTTACAACAGCTTTGTACTTTTGTACCTTACAGTAATCCCAGTACTGTATTAAATCATTATTCTGTGCTGTCGCACTTCTCTACGCACAGGAAGTTGCTAGTTTTGAGTCCTTGAATTATAGCCCTGAAGCAAAACACAATAGATTGAAAATGACGCCCTATCTAAGAGTTTGGACTCTAAACTACCAAACTTTACTTTAGTCGCTTAGAGCATTCTTCGTTACGGCAATGAAGCCACAGCCACAGCCACCATCACCAACATACAACATTAGAATAGAAACAATAACAAGCAACAAAGGAGAATAATGTGGAGTGGAGGATGGAGGGTTTCATAATAAAGATGATGAGCTTCAAGTGCACTTATTCTGTGTCGTGTCGTGCTGCTACATTTTATTTTAGATTCATTTTAACCGAACACTTCACAATAGTAACTAACTGCCTCATCTATAATTTTTATATAGTTATAAATATAATAATCATTTACTCTTGCTCTTCAAACTTCCAATTTTTCACCTTATGTAATGTAAGTACATGCATCTCATGTAATGTAGCCAACAAGCACTCAAGTAGTGCTTATAAGTTGTTTGTTTGCCCTTGCGTAAAACTTAAAACCAGTCTGGCCGTGTCCATCCATAATAATATTTTACTCACACTAGACAAAACAAAACAAGAGCTTTTACCAGTGATAGAGAGAATGAAACAGGAAGCTGAGGAGATCTGCATAATATACCTAGTTCAACTTGGATCAACTGACACAAAAGAGAAGAGAAATATATCCATAAAGAAAATAAACGAGCCAACGAGGACTCATCAAACCAGATGAACTCTTCACTTCACTTCACTACAATACTATTACCTAACATACCCACGTTATGCTGGAGATGGAGATGGAGGTGAAAGTGGAGGTGGATGTGGATGTGGAGGACAACGATGAGAGTTTGTTTTATTTGAATTTTTTTTTCGACATTTCCCCTTTTCTTTTGTTTTATATGATATTACAACATTCTAAAACTTCTCAACATAAATCTTTGTGGTCCCATTGCATTGTTTGTACATATTGTAGTAAGTAAACAAGAAACAAGATGCCATTTCCGTTGTTCCCAATAATTCCGCACATGTGACGATAATGGGCGAGATGACATATTCATGGGTGCTGTGTGCTGCTGTGGTTTAGTTGCGCAAGCTGAGTAATACGTATTTTACGTAGAAGATTTGCGACACATGACGCTCTGGTTTTGTGGATTTTTCTCCAGCAAAATGAAAAATCTGGTATGAAAAAGACAGCCGACAAGCCATAATAATATTTTCTTATTTCCATTGCATACATTGCAATTTCCCGAAAATCCAACAGAAAAGTAAGTCTTACGTATATTGTGTAGATAGGTAATATAATATTTTTGATATCGGCATTTTTTCTTTTGGAACGCGATTACATTTTTATAAGATGGAGCACAACAGTCGCTGAATAGATTTTGTTTGAGCCGTGCAATAAATATTGGAAACGTGCCAACAGATGCAGAGTAAAGGATGAAGAATTTTTTGTCATATTTTTCGGTTTTTTACCATTTACCGAAAAGGTTTAAGGGTTACGTTACATGCCTATGAATGAATGACATGATTTGATACTAGGTTAAGCACATCGATAAAAACAAGAAATAAAACGAAATCCAAATATTTTCCATGTTCATCTTTTCTGTTCCATGTTCAAGAAATTCCAGAAATCTCACAATACAATCACAATCCTTCCCAATTAAGGTCTTAATTTATTTTTTTGTCGAATAGTTAAAAGAGTCCATTTTGTTTTCAGCTTTAGAAGACTGTATTAACTTTTAATTGCAAGCTCTGAACAAAAGAGGGGATGAGTTTCCATTCATTTAATGTTCATTGTTCAACCCAAACCACTTTTGCCTTAAATTCGCATTTTCGCATTCATTTCATGTCAATGAACGCAGAGCACAAAAACTTTCCAACTTTCACTAACTTAACCACACAATCCTAATCCAAATGAAAGGAGGTTTCCCGATCATCAAAGTTATTATTATTGTTGTTAGACTTCCCGTTCCTCCTAGTTAAGTTCCAAGAAATAAAAGGTGAAAGAATCTATTCATGTCTTAGTATAACGTTTGGGGCTTGGGGTGAGTGTAGGAACTGAAAGTGAAAGTGAAAATAAAATGAAAGGCTCTTGAACTCTTTTCTTCTAAAAAAAAAGCTGAGATTGAGGATGTGAGAATGGGAATACAATTGGATTGGAAGGGTATAAAATTGGAAATAAAAGGAAGAGAAAAGCAAGCAAAATGCTAATGATACATCTAAATGCATACAGAGTGCACATAAACAAGCGATGCTCCGTTAAAAGGTGACATTTATTTAAAATCTGGCTGAGAAAGTCTGCAGAACAGATAAATAGGAGAATTCCAACTTCCATCAAGACAATGCCTATAGCTTTAGTATTTAGCTGCGTTATGCTTTTTTATCTGTCTGCTGGAGGAACTCGGATCTCATTGTCATTGTACAATAAGTAGAAAACAGAATAATAGAGCCATGCCCCAAAATTCAACCAGCTGCACCAGACTTACCACCTTTGAAGTAAGTAGTAAAATTGGAAAATATTAGTATTGTTTCTACTTTTCTGGTCGCTCGTTCAAAACTTCTCTGATTCTCAATGCAATGCCAAAAATCCAATTTTGGCCTTTTCTCCCTTTAATTTCATGGTATCATGGTATTTATGTAACTGTTTAAAAGCCGACTTTAACCGTGAGTGAAACTTAAGGAAACTAACGAAAGGAAAGATGGGAAAACACAAAAAGCCACTTTTTCTTTTCTCTCATTCCATTCATTCTTCATTCTCATTCTTGGCCACCGCTACTTTTCTCTCTGTCCTTTGTCTGTGCGTACAAGGACTCCCGAACTGCGAGGACTCGTGCGAGATACAAAGGAAAGTCATAAAAATGTCGCACTTGACACTTATTTTAAGTCTGCCCTGAAAGTCATTGTCATTGTCTTCTTTTATCTCATTTTATTCCCCATCTTCCCATTCATTCCCATAAAAGACTTTCCCTTTTCTCTCATTCCGAACCGTATTAAAATGCACTTTCTTAAAATACTTTCGCCGCCACTTCAACATTAACAATCTTAAATACCTACAATTCTAACGCTCAACTCAAGAAGTCACAAAAGTCGCCGAGTTCAACTTTTATTTTTAGCTCAAAAAATGACCTTGAGACATCTTCAGGGACTCATTTAAACGCAAGTTATTTAAATAACGCCTTTCTTAGCTAAATAAAAAACTAAGCCCACAGGAAGATCAAAAACGCATTATTTTTACTCCCTTTTAACTTAATCTCATTTTAAGCATTTTAATCCCAATCCCAACTAAAATTACTGCTGGATTCAGTAGAAAGTCAGTCATTGTCATTATACGTATCTACTTAAGACCAACTTTTTTTTTGCCAGATTGATCATAATCAAGAAAAATGTGCTCCGTCCACACAGTATCATCGCGTGTATCATCAATCATCTCTATTTTCGTGGACACAAAAAAAGTTAATGAAATCTTTGAAAAAGACATTGCTTCTGCTTATACCTAACATAAATACATACATAAAACCTGAACCTCAGTGAATGGCGTGAGTTTTGCATGGCTCATGGATCGCGTGGTCACGTCCTATTTTATAGGCTTAAACGAGTTTCCCAAATGTTTTATAGCTCGAAGCTCCGTGTCAGTCTTCTACACATACATCTGATTATCCTGTTACTTTACAATATCTAATAAAGACGCACATTTCGGGACTCGCCGCCTACAGAGGAACAAGTCAAGTTAATACTTCAGCCACTTTGTCCAACTCCGAACTAACTCAGCTTGCCACCATCACCCGGAGAAAGAGTTGTGTGCTACTATACTGGTAGAGAGAGCGACCTGTTCACAAGATAAGTAGATGGATGATGCAAAAGCCCGACTTCAACTTTCTCCCTTAAAGAAAGGAAAGTGTTTTCTCCTAAGAAAGAGCAGCTACTTTCTTTTTTTAGGGAAACGCACCGGGGCGTGAAGAAAAATGTGTACATTGTTACTACTTACATGCACGTAGTCACATCACATTATATGCAACGAATTACGCATCTCACTCACCATCACCAAGAAGCTCCAGCTGCAAAAGCAGAATTCATCCTGATCCTTCAACAAGATTTATTGCAT
The DNA here is from genome assembly GCA_021029165.1 of Cyphoderus albinus. Taxonomy (NCBI): domain Eukaryota; kingdom Metazoa; phylum Arthropoda; class Collembola; order Entomobryomorpha; family Paronellidae; genus Cyphoderus; species Cyphoderus albinus. The sequence goes on from VYYJ01001990.1 coordinate 13,926, forward strand.
GTTTTCCCTTCACCACCAAATCCTCGAGTACTTAACGGGAATTGGGAAAGATGAGAGGAAATAAGGATTTCACTCCTAACTGAAACTAACTGTAAACGAACAAGACCTGACACCGTCATCACTATCACCATCGCCGACGAAACCTCCGAATGAATTTACTTCCTTTTTGCATCGCTTCGGCGTGGCTCAAAGGGAAGCCACATGGGTATAAATATCAAATTAAGTCTTATCTTATTGAGCCCGGCGTGACACTGATATGATATTTAATTATAATTATAATTATCACATCTCTATCACACACCATATTTCCCAACGGTATTCCATTCCAATACTTAATAACTAACTAACTGTAATAATAAAAATTTCTTACCTCGTTCTGCCCTACGTCTCAGTCTGTGTTTTTTACTGAACTGGAGAATTTCTTTTTGCAAAATATCCATTAAAATTAAAAGCATCGCAATTCTTAACTTTGCGAACATTTAACAAAGCTCTTTTAGTTCATGTGCATCATAACTCACGACCGGAGACAAGAGTTTAAACTTCCGGCCCGGAAGTGCTTAAAAAACTCTGTCCGGTCCGGAAACATATTTACAGAAGAAGTTTTTAATCTTCAGTTTAAACTTCAGCGAATGAGCGAAGTATTTAAAACAAAAAGTTAAAAAGGAATTTGATGGGATTATGCAATGGGATTTAATTTTTATTGTGAAGTGAATAGTTTGTTTGAAAACAATTAAGATGAATGAAAAATGTTTTAACAAGCTTTGTCACTCCGCTCAAAGCATCCACGCCGAAGCTGAAAAACAAAGACAAAGACGGACAGAGGCACAGAGCAACAGAGAATTGAAAACCAGCCAGCCGGATAGCCAATCGCCGACCGACCAATAACCAATGAGCAAAAATCGAATTTCTTTGTTCGTTCCACTCACGGTCACGGTGCAATTATTTGCTGCTTCATGCTCGTGCTATTTTATTGGTCGGCTAGAAATTCGCCGATTTATTTGCATATTTGTGCAATACATGTTGTTCTTTACTCTCTGACAGAGAGTCTCTGTGTGTGTTCTGTGTTTTACGAAACAAGCGAACACTTTTCTTTGTTGAAGGAAAACGACGACTCTGCTTTAGTCACTGTGAAGTACTGACACGCCGCGCCGCCGAACGAGAAAATGAAACTGAACTGAACTACAAACTCAAAAGCAAATTGCAGTGCAGGCAGTGAATGACCTACGAATCAGTCCAGTCATCACACATCAACCAACACCAGTTCAAAAGCTTTGCTTTGCGCTAAGGGCAACAACTCATTTTCGTTGATTTTCATTTTCTGCTCTCGTCGATTTTCCTTTGAATCGAATCTTCGCCTCTGTCAAGTTTTTACTCAGAGTCTCACTCTTCATTTTCCACTCGGTGTTTCAACTTCATCAGCGTCGTTGTCTTCCCTTGAGATTCTATTTTCTCAGTGTTTTCCTGGAAAGAAATTGCTCTCTGCTCTACCATCAGTTTTAACTGGTAAGTTTTTAATTCCAATTCCAATTAATTCTTTTAGTTGAACTACTAACAGTTAGTTAATTTCTAATTAAATTTTAACAGTCCAGTTGAGTTTTTTAAATTAATTTAATTTGAATTGATTGAGCCCAAAGTTAAAACTTTAAAGTTTCACGATAACTTAATTTTTGAAAAAGTTCGAGTTGAGTATTTTTTTGATTTTAACTTTTAATTTAATTGAAATGGCGGACGCTGATCCTGATCCCCCTACCCCAGCGCCAGCCGCTGTCCCCTCAGTATCAGTAGTTGCAATTGTAGCCCGTCCAAATATGACTGCTTATCAGTGTTTCGTGAACCATTTTTGCAATCAGGTTTTCCCGAATAGTTCAAAGACTTTGTTTGAGGTTCAGAAAATGGCGGACGAGAGATGGAGGGTGAAGCACTGAATTTAACTTATCATTGATTTTCAATTTTGATTTAATTAAATCAGGCAGAATCTGAGAGCGTTAGAACAAAGTTGATATTGATAGGATAGGTGATGAGAATGGAATTGAGCTGGCTTTAATTAGTTAATTAATTGAATTGATTTTTCTTTTTTTATCAGTGCATGTCCGCTGCTGAGAGGCGACCTTACAAATTCACAAACCAAGTCGGTAAACTAGTCGGAGGAAATATGCCGGGAACCGAAGCTGTCATTTCCGTGGCGGAGTCAACAGGCCGCAAAGGCAAGCGCAAGCGCACTAGCAAGGCGGATAAGAACCCAAATGCTCCAAAGCGGCCCATCGGCCCATTCTTCTTATTCTCCGCGGAGATGCGGCCAAAGGTCAAGGAAGAAAACCCGGACTTGAAGGCAGCCGCAATTGCCCAGGAGCTCGGACGCCTGTGGCGTGAGATGAGTGAGGAAGAGAAGGCAAAGTACCACGGCCTGGCTGCGAAGGACAAGGAGCGCTACCATGCAGTAAGCATTTCATTTTATATTTAACTACTCACCTTTGACCTTTATTTAATTTGGAAATTAAATCAACAATTACTTATCCATAAATTGTTTTTTTTTCTCTTCTTAATAGGAGACTGAGGCGTTCAAGGAAGTGAAGGAGACTGCTGGTGATGCTGATGCTGATGGTGACGACGAGGATTAATTTTTACGTCCACCCTGATTGCAGCATCAAAGGCTAAGGCACTTATGTAATCATTATTCGTGGCTAATTTCTAATTTTAGTATTTAAGTTCTGTAAACTCTCGGATTTTAATTTTGTTCAGGCGTATGTTATAATTATAACTGTAACGGAAATGAAGTTTTTTCATTTAGTTTGTTGTTTATTGCTTTCAATTTTTGGTTGTTTGTTTAATGGTCCGGTTTATTAATGTTTAAAAAGAAATTAAAGTAATTTTGCAATGTAATTACCTCCCGTCCTGTCCTCGAGTCTTTATTTCCTTAATTAATTCAGTTAAGTTTAATTACGTTAAGTTTTTAATTATCTCTTACCTCCTTAGTAAACTTAAGCCCATCCTCTTCATCGTCATCATCATCGTCCGCATCTGATGATAACCTTGACAAGCTTTTAGATTTCGTGTGACCCTCCGCCTGCTGCACCGGTTTCGGTTTTTTGCACGAATCGTAGAAGGAACAAGAAACTTTGGAGGTTGCATTTCCCGTTGTTGTCGCCGTTGGAGTAGTTGTCATTGGCATGCATGAAGGCACAACAGACATCATTCCCGCACCGCAAAACGAACCATTCCTACTGCTACTATTGCTATTGTTCCCACTTAGCACAACTGGCCCAGTTTCCGGCTCCAGATTTTCCCTACTTCCGAGAGAAAAGATTCTCCAGAATTTCAAGTTATCCCAGAGACACAGCAATAGCACCATTTCGAATTTTAATTATTCAAATCTAATGTATCAATTTCAGATCCGATCAAATCAGATTTGATTAGTCCGAGTGAAATAGTCCATTAAACTGGAACTCCACTAGTCTGGACACTGGTGGAAACGGAACCAAAAACTAGCTCCAAATGACTTGAGATTTTCTTTGACTTGGCAGTTCCTGGCACAAATCAAGACAAGTTGCCGGCAGGCTCAGAAAAATACGGAATCTATGCCTAGCCTTGATGAAGCTCAACTCAAGAAATTTTTTTTTTGCAAACTTGTGAAAGTGAACTGACTCGAGGCACAGCCAGAACAACTCTACAGTAATCGAACACTCCGCTCACTCCACTCCACAGCCTCCAACTGCCACAACACAACACTCCAGTTTAGTTTGCGCTAATGTTTCCAAAAAAAATACAATCGAAGTCTCTTTTCTCCTTGTGAAACAATTCCTTTCTTTTCGTTTCCCCTGTGACGTGGTGTGAATGCGTTTTATCTTTTTTCCACTTGTTCACCACTACTACCACCCTCCACATCCACATGTGCCAGCGTCTAGCGCCTGGAACAAACTGTGCCCTTTTGATACATTGCAAAGCGATAATATAATATTATACATATTTTTAACGCGCTTCTCCCACCGACTTTTTTCCTTACTTGACTCTACTCCACTTTTCCAGGAGTTCAAGTAGAAGTAAAAAGTATGAAAAGAGAAAAGCAGAGAGATATGAGACGGCTTTAGAAGTAAAGCAGCATCTTTTTCTTTCTCCTACTTCCTACATCTACATAATAAAATGTATGGAAAAAAAACCTGTTCTAAACTATAAAGTGGATGGATCTATCTCTGGATATAAGCCAGCCACCTACCTAGATATTATAGTTAGAGTAAGTATTAGCACGAGGAGGAAAAAGTAAGATGTAAGTTTAAGCTTTCTCCACTACTATCGCCATCATCATCGTCATCATCATATCATGATCAGTGCTTATATAAAAATGTAGTTTTCACGAGTAAGGAAAAGTGAAAGCAAAAGGCAGCCCTCGAAAAAGAGGGAACAGGAAAGAAAAAGAATGAAACCGGAAAATTATATACATATCAGAATAATAATAATACATAAATGTGAGTGTGTATCAGTGAAGCGAGTTGGAACTCAAATTCAACTCAGTCAGAGTTCTCCGAGTGTTATTGTGTGAGTAAAGTGGAGTTTTCTCCTTTACATACAACAGCCTTTAACTTAACTAAAAAAGAAATTCTGAGTAAAGCCTAATAATATGAAGCTTTACAAGGATAGGCTAACATTATTATAATGTGATGTAATGTAATGTGTGCATAACATACATGACTTGAGTGAGTGAGCAACATAACGCACAAGCAGGCACGGACACAAGAACCCTACATAAGAAAGAAAAAGATGATAAAATGGGAATGATAAAACCGGCATTTATTCTGATTTCCTCACACACAACAGTCCCAACTCCTAACTCAACCTCTTTTCCTCAATTTTTACCCATAAACTTTATTTTATGATTATAAATCTATTTATATTATTTAGTGTATTTACAATATAATAATATAACACTACTATCACATTACACACCGAGAAACCTACCTACTCGAAGATCTCATGTGATCATGTGAATGAATTGAAGCTCCTGCACTTTTGAGCCCCAGCCAAAGAGTCTGGGACACCCAGAATAAAAAAAATAAAATGAAATAAAAATGAAATGGCCCATACATGCAAAAAAAGGTAGGGAAAAGGAAAAAAGGTTTCTTTTTCTAAAAAAGATGATGATGAAGATGAAGATGACATGATAAAAGTGACTAGACTTTCTCTTTCTCACAGTCCTCCACATCCACGTCCACGTCCACCTCCTCCTCGCGTCTTCCTCTACCGACTGTTTCACTCTGATGTGATACTACTGCCACATTATTATTGTGTGTGACTGTGTTACTCTGTGGATGTATGTGGAATGTAGCGGCTTTCCTTTTGCTCCGAAAACTGACACGCTCTTTTCTCGGGCAGTGTGGTCTCGAAAAGTGTGTCTCTGAGTGTTTCAGTGCGGTGATGGTAAAGTAAAATAAATATTTTCTACATTCCTCTTCCAAAAACCATGCCGAATTTCTCTGTCCTTTCCCGTCCCATTCCCAGCGAAAAAGTTTGATATCAGGTGCTTTCCTGCTTTCTACATCATCTCTCTACAATAGTTGAATCCGTGTCGTTACACACATTCACTAAAGACCTACATTTAGAGGAAATGGCGTTTTCAAAGGGAACCTCGATGTGAAGTTTGAAGTTGATATGATGCAATACGATAACATGAAAATGCCTAGTGAAGCTGAAGCGCTACGCAGTTCCTATGTACTTTTCCTTTCTGCTGCGACAAACACGAACACCGACATGGAACCAATATGATTCCCTGCTTGCTACTAATAATAGTGTATTTTATTATATTTATAAACAATAATATGAAGGTGACGGTGATGATGCTGAGCAGATATCAAAACACGCTCACTGCTGTGTATTCGAAAATTGGAAGCGAGTGGAGAAAACAAGAAGTGAAAGTGAAGATGTGTCAAGACTCGAGACTTTCTTTCTTCCAGTTCCAACTTCCAAGTGTCGTGTGATCACAAGCACAAGCGCAAGCAAGAAAGTTATAAAAGTGAGATCATGTCAGAATATAAATAACCGTACAATAAGTACACACACACAATACATTTTTATAATATAGCACTTATTATACTTGGATGAAACAACTTTTTTTTACCTAACTGGGAAAAATAAGTTTTTCGTTCTTATTATGATATGATGTGAATCCATAATGCAAACTGTAAAGTGAGATATATTATTTTATTTTATGAGCGTGTGCTGTGATTCATAGACAAGACAGCCTCGAGTCTTCTTCCAGAGCATCCTGGGAGATTTGTTTGGATGGATGTTGATGTTGATGTTGATATTGTGGATATCGGTCCCGATTCGCCTCCAGCAGCCTACAGCCAAACCTTAACTAAAAGGTCTTAGTCTTACAACACCCACGATCTACCTTTTTCCAAGCATGAGACCTTTCGTTATTTATTTATTTTTACTTTTATTTTATTTTTATACCTTTTAGTACAAAATATCTGTGAGATCATTTTGTTGTTGTTGTTGCTGCTGTGCTATTTTACCACAGGGAAATATTTCCATACTTACATCTACCTCCACCTTCTCGAGACCACAGTTGGTTTTCCTCTGATCTGCCATGAGATAAGTGGAGATTTCCCGGAGAAAGTGTTTACCTTATTTATAAATGTGTACAGAAAAGACGAAGAAAAAAAGACTTTCACTTTCCCTGCTTTCACTTCGCTTCGCTCCACTCCACTCTGCCGTCCGTGAGAAAACAAAATTGGGACAGTGGGAAGAAGACGAAGAACGGTCATGCCCCCATCACATCACATCACACAGAGAAAACTTTTATCTCCTTGTTTCATCCATCCAAGGGAAAACAAGAAGAAAGAAGGAATAAAACCGAAGAATTCAAAGTTTTCTTTTCTTCTTTCAAGAAATTCTCAAGGCTGCAACACTCAGGACATCATCAGGCTCATGCTCACGATAAACATTGTTTTGTTAATAGACCACCACCACCAGACCAGTGAAATACCAACTCCAACTTCAACTAGCAACATCCAGCAAACATTACAACAACAACAGACGGAGTCAACAAAAACTTTCCATTTTCATGATAATCATCTGAATCATCATCATCAACATTGACGATGATATAATACCGTATAAGGTAAAAAATCACAATTTTCATTTTCAAGGATTTTCTCCAAAAACTCAAACTTCCATTTTCCAAAACAAGATTTTTTTATTCCAAGATGTTTTGTTTCCCTGTCATGTAAGAAAGTCGACCTCTGTTCATTACCGAGATGGTAATGAAGAAAAAAGCCGGAAAAATGCCAAGTCGGAAGCTTCAGTATACAAAGACACAGAGCTGAGTGTGGAAAAGAGAAAAGTCTTTTCACAATTTGTCCAAGAAATATCAGAAGGAATCAGACCAGACCTGAGCTGACTGAGCCTGAGAGGTTTATTATACAAAATCATCATATCATGGAAAACGGAAGCTCTACACTTTCCACCTTTACCTCCATTCATTCACATTACGAGTTCAAGTCAAGCAGAAGTCTGCGAGAGTTCCTCTGAGAGTCGAGTGTCTCTTGGTTTTGTCTCTTGATTTGTAATATTAAGTGTGCGCACATGCACAATCTTTCTTTCTGGAGAAATCTGGGGGAAAACAGAAAAATCTTCTGTTCTCTTAATACATACATATACATAAGTTTGATGATGAACGGGAAACACTCACATTCCCATGTTTCATCTCTTCCTGCAAGAAAAAAAAATATTTCCAACTTTTTCCCCGGAAGAACAAGCAGAAGACAAGCGTAAGCGTACATCTTTGTAACCCACTTTTATTTACCACACACACAGTGAGCTGCTATGTACAAACTCTCATCCTTCTTGACTTGGAAGTAAGAATAAAAGGAAATCTTGGAACTTTTTCGTTCTTCCAGGCTGGAAGATATTTTTTATGGAAAAAAATATTTTCAGTTGCAGGGCTAGACCAGACAAGATACTACATGCTGCATTTTTCAGATAAATCTCCGAGTATTGTAATAACATTACATACCTACATTATGTATAATAAATAATAAAAAATTTGCGAGTCGTGACACGTGGAATACTAATAAATGCATGTTGTATTGTATTTTAGGAAAAACTGGAAGTTCCACATCCACCTGAGTTTAAGCCCAAAGCTAGATAAAATCTTCTTTTAAAAGTTCCTTTGGTGTGGTAGTATCTCCCCAGTGGAATTTCTCTGGTCCTGGTCCTGGATGAGATGAAACGAGTTGAGTTGGAGTTGAGAGTTTTTGAGACTAGACTTGGAGGAAAGGATGGATGGAGGAAGGAAGGATGACAAACAGAAAAGTTTTTCCTCTTTCCACATAAATAGCATTGGGAAAAATAATATTTTATTTATTATGCATTCTCCCAACACGATATGCGTAAAAGTGGATTTGTGGATGGATGACTATCCAACAATAGAAGACAGACATTTCTTGGGCGGTCGCGGTATGGTGAAACGAGACGAGTTGCGTTACACAACTTTGGCAATATGTATGTACCTTTGTGTATAATACCACCACCACAAGAGGCGCAATACCATCAACATTTCAACTCAACTCAAACTCAACATACTTTTCTTTCCAGCTTTCTCCNAACTTTGGCAATATGTATGTACCTTTGTGTATAATACCACCACCACAAGAGGCGCAATACCATCAACATTTCAACTCAACTCAAACTCAACATACTTTTTCTTTCCAGCTTTCTCCATGACGGTGGTTAAGGAGAAGAGGAAAGGGAAGGAGCGTTCTGTTTCTCTTCTTCAGACACAGAAGGAAGATTTTTTCATTGTCTGTGAATTGGGTTCCTCCTGACCCGAACTCAACTCAACATTGCTTTTTGAGAAAGTTTTTCTCTCGAGTTGAGTTGAGGTACGCGATGACGCCATGATCATCGTGATATAATATTATGATGGTGTTGAGCTGGACAAGGGAACTGTCTGATATCTTTTTTCCAGAAAGCAACCAAGCAGGAAAAACATTCTGTTCTGTGGCCTGCTTTTCCACTCCACTTTTACTTGAACAAGTGAAAATTTATTACTCAAAGTTATTTTTTGTCAAAACTTTTTTCCTCTAGTAAAAGTAAGTAAACTGTTTTCTTCTTGTAAATATGTAGTAAAGTTATTTATTCAGATTACATAAGAAGAAACTCGAAGCCAGATTGCATTTTATTTTATAGAGTATTAAAAGAGTATTATTTTCTAACTAGTAAAGTAAAATACCGTTAAAATACCGTTAAAATTGGACCGAATGAAAGTTATTTTGTAACCTCATCATGCTCCTGGGGTCCGGGGCGTTTTTTCACTGCGAAAATTGTGCCATGTGCCAAATTATTTTTATTTTGCCACATTAAGACGTTGATTTTCAAAGTAAACTGAAAAAAAGCAAGGAACAAAATTTTTTTGTTGTAAAAACTTACCATGAGATACCACCACAGGAGAAACTTGCCGGAGCCGGGTAACGTCCTTTCCCATCTCTCCGCGGTTTCGAACTCCCTGGTCCGCCTCGTGTCCTCATCTTCGCTCTCCTCCTCTTCCGTGGCGGTTGTCTGGTCCTCCAGATCCACATCCACAGTCACTTCATCATCAGTGACTGTTTGAACAACTTTTCTTGTTGTTGTGTCCTCCGTCGTCTCCAAATCGTCACCGTCCCCTTCATCGTGAACTCCTCAGAGTTCCCAGTGTACCCGAAGAGGCGGTGAGTGTCAGTGGGCTCATGCTTCTGAGAATGCTCATTTTGAAGCTTGTGGCTTGAACACGGAAGTAGTTTGGAGAACTTTGGAGAAAATTTCTTTGTAATTTGATATGTCTAGGGAAAAGTTTTTTGCAAGTGGGATGGGAAAACTATGCCACTTCACATCCACATCCACATCTTGTCTTGTCTACCTAACCTAATTTTTTTCAGTCGATTTTATTTTTATTTACTTTTTTTGTTTATTTATTGGAAACCAAACTGGAAAATGTTTCCTTTATCAAAAAAGTAAATAAAATCTTCCTTCGCCACTGTTTATTCAGTGGAAATTGTTCAATCAACAACTTTTCCTGAAAGAATAAAAAAACTTTTAAACTAGAAACCTCTTTTTTCTTCTTGACAAGACGGAAGAAAAAAAAGTGAGCTTCTGAAAAGAAAACTCGTGTTCATTTTCATTCATGTTTCATTTCCTCCACCGAATTCAAATGCTTTTTTTCTGTTTTCACTAATTTCTTGAGTATTTCTTGAATTGCAAATAAACCACCACTCACTGAAAAAAAACTTATCAAAAAACTCCACTTGAATAAAGTAAAAGCATTCACTCACTCACTTTCACTCAGTCGAGCCTTTTCGCGAAATTCCCAAAGAAATTTGCTAGTCAAAGTTTTCTAGAAGAATTTTGAGCTTTTTATTCGAATTCGAAGGATTATTCAGAATCCGGTTATTTACTATTAAACAATTTTACATGCAGTTTCCAAAACTTTCTCGATCTGCCTTCTTAAACCAAGCAATAACAAAAAATAAACTTTTTTGTTTACTTTCCCTGTCTTTGTTTAACTTTAAATAACTTTTTTTATTGGAAACCTGAATCCTCAACCTTATGCAACTTCATCATTGTTCAGCTTTAGTCTTTTTAATATGTCCAACCCTTTTCCAAGATTCTCATTCATCCGTTTTCCATTTTCATGAGAATAAACCCGGAAGCAGCTTTAAATCGCAAATCATGCAATTTAGCTTAGCACGCTCAAATAAATAAAAGTCCTTTGATTAATTAACTTTTTACACTTTTTTCCTTTCTTTATCTAATTCCAGATTCCAATTTCAGGTCAGGTTGGTCGTGAGTCACTCAACTCTTCTAAACTAACTGAACATATTTTTTTGGATTTGGACAAACAAGACAAGCTAAGACAAGAAGATTGTGAAATGGCGAGAAAAACTGTACAAAAATATTGTTGTAATAATAATTATTTATGATTATGATTATCCCACAACCACACCATTTTCTATGTCACTGTGGGATTGTC
>VYYJ01001991.1:0-24904 GCA_021029165.1 Cyphoderus albinus
TCAAATGTTAACACGTTTTTTACAACATTTTTCAACATGCCTCTAAAATTAGCAGCACTTTCCGCAATTCTTTGAATTTATTTTACATTAACTGTACTCGACAAACACATCTAGTTTGGTGTAATTACTGATCTAAGCCTAAATTAGTATTAAGTGACGTTAAACTCTAAATTGAAGACCTTCAATCGGAGAATTAGAAAATTGTATCGTTTAATTAAAATAACAATGACAAAACCGTTTTTCTTACCTTTTATAAATTGGAAATTGTATTTAAGGCTCCTCTTTTCCTTAGACGTATTGGTAAACAAATAACTAGCCACCTTATCTTGATTCACTCACAGTTATACTGTGCTGATCCATTAATAAAAAGTTTAGTGTGATACTTGTGGGGAGTATTTTTTGTTTCATAATTTAGATCAGCATTTTTATTTTGTAAATTTGGCACAAATCTTACTTAAAACATAAAATCACTGGCGAATTTTAAAGTGTTTGTTTGTTCATGGCGAATTCGTTTTAACTGTAAACGTTGATTCAACAACCCAACAACAAAAGACAATTTGAATATAAACGACCTACATTTTCATCGATACTACTTTTAAACAAGCCAATAAAGTCAAAATTACTTAAAAATAGATAGAGAAAAAACTGAAGGTTAGAAATTGTCGAGGTCAAAATTCAATCTATTATTTTTATCCACTTAAATAAATTACAGTGTTACAACCCAACTCAGGTTGACCTCCATCTTTAAATAATAATCATAAACGTTCATGTTATATTTTCCAGATAGACACAAAACAGGATAAAATCACAGAAAAGAAATTCGCATTGTAATTGAACTCATTTGCACAGCAAATGTCGCTCGCTTATCTTGTCATCAAGTTGATCACGTCATTTTCATCGATAAGGAAAACGGACACACTTTCACTATATAAACCCGAGAAAGGAAATTTCTTTTTTTGTTCTGCAGTTGACTCCCCAATCAACCGAGTTTTACCTAATCACAATCATCTGTTAATTTCCTGCGGTTACGCATTCGTGTTTGTTCTTACAAATCACGTCGTGCAGTTCATTATGGATTTCATTTCATTCCATTATATTACATTGCTACATATAGAAATGCAGTAGATCACAAAATTTATGGGGCACACAATGGAAATAAAAATGACTGTTTTTCGGGTATTTCCCTTGCTTTCGCTATTCTGATTACGTTTTCCCTTCACGTTGTAATTAACCGAAAAAGAAGGTGGTTCCTTTCATTCTCGGGAACAGATTATTATTAGTATTATTATTATTGTTATTACAGTGTAGCATGTGATGCTTCCAGAAAAACTTGTTTGATAAGCATATGGCAGCAGCAGTCTTTTATGCTCTCGTGGAGTGATTGTTATACTCACTGTTGCAGCTTTTTCGAAGAATTTTTTTTGTCCGGGTTAACCAAACCACATGATATATCAGTTGCTTTCTAACAACAAATACGAAGCAAGACGTGAAATAATTTTGTCAAGGAACTTTCATTTACTTCCAGTTCCAAGTGTTCCATCCATGATTTCAGATGTCATTCACTTTGCTGATTGTTAATTGTCTTGTATTTCACAGGTGGACATAAACGCCGTCTAATAACTTAAAGAAGAACAACGCCTTATTAGCAAAACACAGATTCTAAAGGTTACGGTAGGAAATAGTTGTATGAAATTCACTAAAAATTGGAGGATTAGGTAAGCAGATTATCTACATAGAAAAGGTCAAAATTCTTATTATAGTTATTTTCGGCTACGTTATTGTCTCAATTACAAACAAATCGATTTTCACATCATCCATTCATTCATCCGGTATGACATCCAATTTTGTTTTTCATTTTCAGTCTATCTCCGTCTTCGGAGCACACGGAAAGCAAGAAAAAACGCGTTTAATACTTTTCCTGGGAAAAAGACAGCATGCTCACTCACTCACTCACATCACAGAAGTTTTGTGTTCTACCTTCCTGTGTTGCGAAAGAAAGCTTCAAGTAAAAGCAAAGCAAATTCCTACTATAACACAACACAACTGTGCTGTTACATCATAATAGTCGTTTGTGTTTGTGTCTGTCTCTTACTACCTACATATTCTAGTGATAGTTGCAAAGAGCACAAAAGGAGAGCAAAAGTAAAAAAAGTAAAAATAAGAAAGTACATAATCTTCAAACAAACACAAAAGGGTGTAACAGAAGCATCTTGCTTGAAAGTAAATTTGGTGTCCAAATATACACAACACACACAGTTTTTCTAGTTCATGTGGGAACCCCGCCTGTTGTTTTTTCGTCTCTCACTGTTTGAACTGTGCTGTACGTTTTTATTCAAGCAATCGAAATAAAAGCGTCCACATGTGTTTTCCTAGCTGCGAAACTGTGCGTCTCGTTCTCCTTACATATTTTTGCACACGAAAAATGTCACATCAGAACACGCAATGCAATATTCATATCGTATCGCTTTCTCCGAAAAAATACACACGTACAACATTACCTAAGTTAAATGCTAGTGGAAAGGAGACAAAATAAAAACAAGGTCGGAGTCGAATTATATGGCAGACATTGAAGAGCTCGGCTCACTCAACTTAACTTTGTTTTCTTTCATACGTGGCATCAGCTCGCTTACAAAATGTTTTTATCCGTATCTCATCCTCATCATATCATATCATCACATTACAGCAAAACCTTCCTTTCGTTCAGATCGTCCTTCTCTTCTCATATTTACTCATACATCGTATGTGGTCTGTTTTTCTTCTTGTGTAAGGTTACAGTAAAGGAAAGCAACAGCCACAGAATAGGAGAGTGCAAGCGAAAAGAGACTCGAGTCGACTGGTTGAAAATAAAATAGAAGCCAGGCTGAAATAAATAATGAGACGGACGGAAGTTACCACGCGGCGCAATAGAAAGGAGAAATGGAAGGAAACGTAATAAGCTTCCTTTTTGCTTGCGAAACGACTCTGTTTTTTCTTCGTTTTAGCTTTGATCAATAATGCATTTTTGTCCCTGCTTTATTATGAAGCTCTTCGTTTATTCGTACCTTTCTCCAAGAGGAAAAAAGTTCTCAGTTTTTCTTTGCATTTTTCTTTCCTTATGTTTTGATAAATAGGCACAAAGTAATTCAGCATAGAACGAAACGAACAAGGGAAAAGTAATGATGCATCGTCACTTAATGCACATAATTTTCTCTTCTCTGTAGTAGAGAGTGAAAGTTACAATGTGCCACATGCTTATCCATGTCCACACTTAATGAGAACTAATTTTTGTCTGACTGCTGCGTTGGGTCTCACTTCACTCACTCCCTGATTCTGACTCGATGAATGAAACGAAACCAAAAAAATGAAACTTTCTCCTTTGTTTTTCTTCTTCTGAGAAAAACTTTTTTCCAGTGAGGGAAAATGATTAAAAGAATTAATGTTGGTAATAATTAAACCCAAATTCACATAGCGGCTGAAAAAGAGGAAACATAACCAAAGCTGAGAAGAGGATGTCGTGGAAAAATCAGGTAAAACTTCATTCAGGCTTCATTTTTCGAACAATAAAGTTTCTTTGAAACGGAAAGCTTTCCGTCTCTCCTGTGTAATGTTTAGCAAAAAATCGCCAACTTTTAACTCACTTAGCTTAGAGTCTTCAAAATTTGTAGCGTAGCGTAACCGCTCGCTTACCACGCTTGTATTTTACCTACTGCTTGCTTGCAATTCATTAAATCAAAAAACTTTGGAAACTTTACTTTTTCTTTAAGTGTAGCTGTTCTTCAGCCAGTGTCTGGTTTCTAGCTCATGTCTACTGGAGTGTTACTACTTTGTAAGGTACGAGCAAATAGACTAATTACATACTCTATTACTTATTTTTTCATCTCCAACGTTTACATTTTCCCTGTTTTGTTTTCGCAACGAAGATTTTCCGGTTTGAGTCTTTTTTGCCAAGAAGTCTAAAACTTCATTTTAGCGAGAAAATATTTTGTATCCTATAAGTTTAACGTGTGTTTCCAAATAAAGTAAAAAATAGTTTTTTCGTTCTTGACTTTCGTGAGTGAAATTAAAAACCCCATTTTTGATTGATTTGAACTTCAATAATAATCCTACTCCAAGTAACGAGTAAAAATATTAATTACATACAAGCAAAATGGCATTTCTTGGCAAGTTAATTGATAAAGAATACATTACAAATGAAAATCTTTAATTACACTCTGCTGCAGAGCAGTTTTTATTGTAAAATTGGGCTCATTACATTCATCTGAAAGCAGATGTTTATTTAATATATTGATACTCTTTGTTCGTTCAACATTTTAATGTTAGCCGGTGTTTGTAAACGGGCTTCAGCTAAAAATAGTGACGAGTGAATTTGCCTCCATTAAATTCCAGCAATGTACTCACATAGAAACTCACTCAGACGAGACGAAGCTCAAAACATGATGGAAGGTTGAACGCCGCACAATGTGTTTTTGTGTGAAATATTCCTAAGTCTCAATTGAGATTCAAATTGCGGTTGATACATATAATAAGTTAAATAATATTCGATGATTTGTTGATCAACACGTGTACCCACTTCGTTTCGCCTTGTTCGCTTATCAAGCGTGATAATCATATTCACCCACCAAGAAGCATAAACACCGCCCACTGAAAATTAATTAGTTTCTGTATAAAATCACTTTCCGCTCACTTCATTGCTTTTCCAACAATGATTTATATTGTTTCTGGTTGTCATTCTTCCCTAGATCTAATGCTAACTTGTGCTTCCATATTCCCTAATGAAGTAATGTACTACTATACTTTAGTGTGTTGGACAAGACTAAAAAGAATTTTTTTTTCTTGTTTGTTATGTCCACTCGAAAGCTTTTTCTTGATAAACACTCCAAATTATCGACTTTAACTTCAACTCCTTCAAGCCAAACTCAACCATTGTTTCGGCTACATTTCTCAATGCATGGAAAAACTCTGTTTTACTGGCTGACTGGACTGGAAGTACCACTCTTTTATTTATCACGATTACTCATTTCATTTCCTCTAATAAATTTTTACCAATATTATGGTGAAACAATGGAGTATTTATGAGCTTTTGGCACACGAGTGCAAAAAAACATGCCAAACAAAAAATATTTTATTCTGCTATAAAAACCGCTCCACCACATCACTGAGCCAAGAATTATATCCACCTGCTCTGTTTTAACATGCAAGCTAGCAAAAATATGGTCATATATTAATAAATAGAATAGATAGTATGGAGCAAACATTTTTCATAAAACATTACGAACGAGCAAATGTACATTTGTTATTGAGTGGAAAAGCTCCATATTATTAAAAATAAACACGAAGAGCTCTTCACTCCACTTTCGAGTAAAATCATTTTCCATCACTATATGCACATTTAAGGATTTTATCTTGATGTATGTAATAAAGTGGAGTAAAGCATAGTTATATGTAACTGTTATAAGTACTTATAAATGAATTTATATTTATTTATCGATTTTTACTTTCACCAAGAATGCAGAAATAATCTGGTGTAACTTGTCCCATTTCATGATTAAAGTTGCGTAATAAACGTTTCTAATTGCGGTTGAATGGAACTCTCATCTAACAAAAAGAGATTTTATAATAAGATAAATGCTAGCTTTGCTTGGTTATTTTGATGAATCATGCATATTTTCTGCCTTAATGAATGATGCTGATTAATAAAACGTCCTTAATTTACTCATTCTCCTGATTTCATTAGCTCCAAAAATCCTCGTGCCCAAATGAGTTTTTGAGACTGAAAACTGAAAGGGACCCAGTGAATTTCAATTACAATCAAAATTTTGAGAAAAAAACAACAACAAAAATGTTTTACAGAAACAAGTCATTCGAGCGATAATTAATTCCTGGTGCATATAAAATACAGGATTCACTTTAGCATTGAGCACACTCAAACTTCACATTTAAAAAATCTTTCAAAATGATACGTTGAGCAGCTCAAGCTCAATCAAAGAAACAAGGCAAGCGTACAAATACATACCCTAATGGAAGCAAGTCTCTATCTCGCTTCAACTGTCTAACTCAAATAAGTGGGTGGAAGCAAAAGTGACACTACTTTAGGTGATAAGGCAATGGCAGTGACAAAAGCACCCAAAAATAATTTCTAATGACAGTGAAACCAACAATGTCTATGACGTGCATGGCTGTGATGTGCCTGTGCTAAATATGACTGGAAAAGTGTTGAAGTGAATGTGGAGTGTGAGCAAGCGAGTGAATGAGCAACACGGTGCTAATTAACAGCTCCCGTCATCATCGTCATCATTAAGCTGAATGAGTTTTTGGTTCAGCTAGCTCAGCTAAGCTGTAAAATAAAACAAAGACAAAATAGAATGCATGATAACACAAAAAGCTGCTTGCGCTTGTAAACACAATCTACCCTTATTTCAATTTCTCTTTTCTTCTCTCTTTCTGCATGAAGCTATTTAAGACTGAGAGTACCATTCAAAATAAAACTTTATTATGTTTCCGGTGAAAATTAACAGTAACGGAAAATACGGAGGTAGTAGAGTAAAAGCGCAAAAATCTCATTTCATTCTATTCTAAGCCAAAATAAAGCAAAGCGAGGTGAAAGTGAAAGTAAGCCAGAAGTAGTCTATATTTAAGAGTGTACACACTTCAGCTTAGTTTTACGTTTCTTTTTGCTACCATCCATCCATTCAATTTTTGTTGAGCACATTTTCCAATAGATTTGAGCCGCGCTTTCAAAAAGCTCTCATCTCAGCCTTTTTGTTTCTCCTCGCTCACTCACTTTTTTCCTTCCTTTCCTGTCTTTTATTTCATCCAGAATAAATCTGAAGGTTAAACATTATTTAGTTTCACGGGGAAAATCAAGTGGAGCGGAGTGAGCGAATCAACTAAATGGATGCATATTTACATGAATCCTTGTTATTTGTATTACATTGCCACCTTTATTAGCAAAATATGGAACAGGTACAGAGACTAAACTAAGGCTTTCATTGCAAACGCCCATCAACAGTTTTGAATTTTGTATACATAAAAATTTATTTAGTAGGCCAGCAGAGCAGTCCAATGAATTGAATATGAATAGAAAAACGCCCTTGATATATGAAGAGAAACACAAAGCATTAACTAAAAGAAAACTTTTTTCATTTTCGCACCTCTCGGCCCTTTCCGTTCCCCGTTTCTAGCTTTGCCTTTTCTCCAGACTTTCTTTTCTCTAAAATATAAATAGGGGAACATGACAGTGTTGCTTTCTTTCTACCCAAAAAATTCTGATTGACACGTTGACACAGTGAGAAAATTCGATTTTGTGCTGACTTTCGCCTCCTCTCTCCATCACATACACAATATGAGTGCCATATGGTACAATATGTATTTCGTACTTTTGGCATAGCTTCAAATTTTTTACAGACAGTCAGACCCAGACGTCTTTTTTACTTACTAGTAGAAACCACTTTTTCCACTAAATTAGTCTCACTAACGAATCTATTTACCGACAACACTGACAATGAAGGACATTTTATTCTATTCTAATGAAATTTGGGTTCTGGAGTTCTCCAGAAATTCAATAATGAAATGCACATCTACATTTACATGTTCTGGTTCTAGAGAATTTTTCTCGCCTGATGATGGGAACTGTCACCATTTCATTAAACTAGACCTGACTACGTGACTTGGTGGAATTTGAAAAAAGTTTTTTTAATTACTGCTATTTAATTTTAAAATTATAATTTAAATTTTGTATCCGTTATCACAATCAAATCATCTTGTACGCTGTCAATGTAATAATACCACATCAATTAATTATTTTTAATGAAACGAAGCAGCAAGAAATGAAACTGAAAAGTGTGACAATAAAAATTAGCTTCATTCTTTCTTTCACCTTCGCCATTTTCCCAAACGTAACAGAACACAAATGAAATAAAAGCTTCCTGTCTGCCTGTGTGCGTCAGTTTTAGTTATTTCATTTAGATATGCATCAATGGAAATTTGAATGTCCACAGTGGTATATTCACTAAATATGTACATAATCATAATCATAACTATAGCAAGAGCTCGATTCAATTATTGACACACGATTGAGTCAATTTACTCTTTTCAGACACATCCTTAATTTCTCTCAATACTGCAAAAGGGAGCAACAATCAACGAGGAATAATTAACGGAAGTGAAAGCTACTCTGGAGAGCTGAAATAATAACTTTAGCAAAATATGTACGTATGTAAGAAGATGCAGTGACGCTAGTGGAGTATCACATCACATCATATCTCAGAGTCTACTACATACGTAAGTAACCTTCGTTTTTCTCCAGAAATATTTTCTGTCTATCTGACTTTCATCAAAAGCTCCGCTGGAGCATCGCATCTCTTCTCTAAACTTCCTTTCTCTTTCTCTGTGTGCCTCCTCTATATTTTGTTTCCGAGAATGTAAAATGCAAATATTATTTTGGAGAAACTACGAAAGTAAGTAAAAGTAAAGTGTGGAGTGGCGACAGTGACGACAAGCAGCAGCATTTATTTTGCAGAAAGCTTTTTGATGCCTATGCCGCTGCTGATGACGATGTGATGATAGTTGAGTGAGAGAGAGAAAGTTGATGATGCTTCCAAAGTTAATGAACACACTGAACAGGAACACGATGCAGCCTTCTTTTGCCTTTCCACTTCCTCTATCTTTTTTATGACTTCACTTTTCTCCACCAATTTCGCAGCCAAAAAAGTAAGCTGGGCTGAGTCGAGTTAAGTTTAGTTGAGTGAGTGGAGCAAAGCAAGAGCAGGCAGAGGCAGAGTTGTGTGAACCCTCCGTCAGAAAGAAAATGCTTTTCATTTTCACTTTCACACAAAGACAAAATTGTGAAAGCATATCTCTCTCATTCTGCCTCCCTCTCCTTGTGACTTTGTGATTGCCACGAGAATGACGATGATAATGATGACTGTGATGATGTTGCTGTGACATGCAATCAAAAAGTGGCAATGGCTTGCATTTATTATTGTACAGGAACGTACATAACAACACACACCGGCTAAAATAAACAAGACCACATTTAAAAGCTCCTTTATTTATTCTTCTCACTTGGTCGCTACCACTGCTACTGCCACAGAGCTTCTGGCTTCCCTTTTTATTTTCATTCCATCATAATCATGATTGTTGACGATGAGTATGACGGAGACAAAGGATAAAGGGAAAGTGGAGAAAGTTGTATTGTATTATACGTCACCGTGGCCTATCAACTAAAACTCCTGCAACTTTTCTCTCATCAAAACCAACAATATTACATAACATTATATTGGGGCTATTATGGAGAAAAATGTAAAAACTGAAGTTTTTGAGTCTGAATTGCTGAGCTTCGTTGACTTCATTTGACTTGGCTGACTTGACAGAGAGCTGGAGTGAAAAGGTCAGATTGAAAAGGTATTTTGAGTCCATTTAAAAATGGAGATGGCTTCAAACCACAAAAAGGGACAGAAAGGGTAAAATTGAAAAGGTTAGGCAAAGGTTATCATGAATATGAAAATGATACGCAAAGGATGATAAGAAAGACAAGTCAAGTCGAGATGTGTCAACGTGTCCAAAAAAGTAAGCAATCGCAAGCTGGTTTTTCAGAAAAATAAAATTCTAAACGCCTCGTCGTCTCAGACTTGTACATATGGATGTAAGGGAAGTATTTTATTTTATATTATCTTAGTTTACTTTTCACTCGAGGAGAAAATGAGATTTACTTTGAAGAAAACACATCTCGGTTTCTTTTCTAGAATGAGTTGAGTTTGAGTTGAGAGTGATTGCGAAACTAAAGTGAGGAAGAGAAGAAAAGGGCTGAGTTGTTAGTGAACGCGAACGGTGAGCGGAAACACTGAAAATATCTTTTCCCTCGTGGGTGTCTCACTCTCACTCTGAAAATAGCCTTTTTCCTTAGTGGTGGTCCCTTTATCTTTTTGGAAACAAGACTAGAGGACAAGAGAAGAGAAGAGAAAAGCGACCAAAGGGAAGTGATGAGTGATGATGATTAATTGAAAAGATGACAAAATGGAGACTAATTAAACTCTGCGCCTTCTGCATTCTCTTAACTCAGCAAAAAACAATAACACAGAGTAGAACAGAGAAGAGAAACGAGACAGAGACGAAATAGATGACAATTTTATTCCTCTTATAATAATAAAAACCCTGCGAATTCTCAAGGATAACTGAACAGTAAAAATCCAGCTCCATTCTGTGAGTCATCAAAAATAAGCTAAAGTAAATTTTGGCGACCCAAAAATACCAGACCAAATATCAAGCAATGCAATGAAACAGGAACAAGCCGTCTAGTAACTGATTAAAGTGAGATGAGACAGAAAATGAAATGGAATGGAATGAGTGACAAATAACAAGGCGAGTAAAATAAAATAATAATAATCCTGGATAAAATATGGGCTACTGGAGAAAGCACTCTCCTTTACTTTAACTTACTCTACTTTTGACCTTGTCACGTTAAATTAGCACTGTAAAAGCCGGAATGAGTGAAACTAGTCTAAAAACAAAAAATCCCTTACTTTTTTATTTTATTTTTATTACTTTCTCTACTTACTTAGTTTCTTTTCTTAGACGAATCCCACTCCTCCGGAGATGAATTTAAAGCTGCAGTCCAGAATGCAATGAACATTTTTCGAGCACCATGAACAGCAAGAGTAACGGCCGCCGCCACTCTTCATCATCATCATTTCCCAATTCTCTTCTTTTTTTATCTGCTTACTCCCGTATTTTCCTTTCTCGATAAAATATGCACAAAGCAAAAAAGGAAGGAGGAACGGAAGAGTTAAAAATAAACTCGACTTTCCGCTTCTCACCTTTTTTTCTTTAAGTGTTCCGAGGCGGAGGCTGAGGTGTGATTATTTTATTTATTATCCAGGAGAATTCATTTCTCGGTCTAGTAGAGTACAGACACATAACGGAACTATGGTATAAAGAGATAAACGTTATCTAGAGTTATCTTGGATTTCACGAGCATTTTTGATGTGAAGTATGTACCAAGTACCCAAGTACCGTTCGTTTCTGAAATAGCCAAATCGCAATGCAATGGAGGCAATAATGTACATATGCAATGAAAATATAACTTTTTTGCTTCCTCTCCAGATGATTATATTGATTGCGTAAGGAATAAAGAAATCTTGGGAATTCTTTGTGTGTGCGTAATTCAGTGGAGTGCTGGAGGAGAAAAGTGAAATTTTTTTCTCCTCTATGCAATCATTTTCTTTCTTTCTTCTTCTTATTTTCACTTTTACAATATTTGGGACAGGATGATTATCATAATGATATAAAATGATGTTTTCATTCGATATGCATTTTTTCGATTTTTCTTCGCTTTGGTTAGGTAGTTAGATATTTTCTTCTTTTCACTGGGAAAGTTCTGCAGATGAAAAGATGATGATTATGTTGACGGCGAAGAAAAGATGATAACGATGATTTTGATGATGATGATGATGATAATGTTTGTGATGATATGAAAATTGGATCGCAGTTTCTATTTTTGGTTTCCCCGTGTTCTGATAAAATTGCACCGGAAATAGTATAAACGACAATCTCACATGGTCTTTGAAGTGAATGTGTCTATAAAAGTCGCACTTGTAATTCCAGGATATTAAAAGAAATTGGAAGAGAATGTGTTCAATTCTCCAGAGATGTAGATGCCGAGACACACGAAGCTGGAATAATAGAGCTAGTGATGTGTTATGAAGGAATTGTCACATATTGCTTTGTACAGAAAAGTGTCCACATCGCCCCAGGAAAAGTCTTTTTTGATATGCTCCAGAAAAAGTTGATAATTGCATTGCAGTCATATTTTACTTTATTTTTATATTTTGGAGTCACTGACTTTTTCTTTCTTTGAGTAGATGATAGCGATGATAACTCTACGATATCATAACTATGAATATCAACATGACATGATCAAGATGCTGCTCATGATCGTCATCTGCTGAGAACAATTGTGTTCTTGTTGTTGAGAAGAAGCGACTTCTTGTCTTGTTCCTGAAAGAGGGGAAAGTGACTCACAATTTGCAAAACATCCATAATAATAATAAAAGCATCTCGCTCAGTTCCGTATCTGCAGGTTGACGAAGAGACAGAATTTTTTGTTGAACTCGATGAAAAAGAAGCAGAGAAACTGCAACGGGAGCGGCAACAACTACAATGAAACACTTTTCCCATTGTGTCGCTATGAATAGCTAATTTTCTCTCTCCCCGCTTTTCACTTTCACTTTCATTTTTTCTGTGAAAACTTGTTTCGCTCGCAATGTATGAAAAATAGACGAGAAAATATTATTTCATTTGCATCCTTTCAAAAAAAAGTTAAATTGAGTTTACTTTTTATTTCTTCTCGTTTCCGTCTAGTCTCCATCGGATATGATAAAATAAACCAAGATGCCAACTTTCTCACATTTCTTTCATTTTTTACATCAGTTCGTGTCACTTGCAGCTACAAATAAAAATATTTTGCTTTATTGTGCTATACAAACAATGTACAAGTACTTAGAACGTTTTTAATTGAAGTGGCCACACAGGTACACAAATGCATGAATCAGTAGCACCAAGCTGTCAGAAAAATATTATTTAAACTTTAATTGTGTCCACCCTCCACAAGTTGCTCAACAACTCATAGCTTAAAGCAGGTAATAATTTTTTCCTTTGATAAGCGTCATTTTCCCAAGTAAAACATTGTTTACGTGTATGAATGTCCCTTCATGTCCTGTCATTACCCAAACAAAATATTCCTGGTAATATTTTAGAGTACAAAGTTTTTTAAAGCTGCGGTGTGCGTATTAATCAGGTAGAGAGCCTGAGACTGCCCTTGATTTTCTTCTTTAGTAAGCTTCGTTATGTTTTTGTTTTTCTCTCCCGCCTTCAAATCAGAAATCACTTCATTAACAGTCTGCCTTGGCCTTATCAATCACTCTCTAACTTTTGAAAACTATTTTTTGCATGTCCACATAACAGACATCAACATTTTCCCTTTGAGTCATCAAAAGCCTCTTTTATTCTGTATTTATTTTATTTTCTTTCTCTTGTAAGCACATGCAGCCACAGCTCAGTTTGGCTCAGTTCAGTTCAGTTGTTCAGCAGTGGTAGTGCAGTAGCGTAACGGCAGTGACTAATTAATTAGTGTCCATTCCACAACTCAACTTCAACTCAATAAACTACATAAATATCAAAGCAAAGTCACAATTTTCACTTTTCCAATTAGGTGGATATTGTTTCGGAGAGAAAGCTACGCTGCGCTTTGTGCTATGAAGCTGTGCTCCAATGAGAGAGAAAAAGAAATGAAACGAGAGAGAAACTGCCTCC
The DNA here is from genome assembly GCA_021029165.1 of Cyphoderus albinus. NCBI lineage: Eukaryota > Metazoa > Arthropoda > Collembola > Entomobryomorpha > Paronellidae > Cyphoderus > Cyphoderus albinus. The sequence continues at coordinate 13,288 of VYYJ01001991.1, forward strand.
GTCTGATGTTGTGTTATGATATGGAATATGGAAATTTGGAAATGATACTTGCCCAAAGCAAACACTGCTGCACCACAACAGAAGCACACTCGGAAGTGGACACACACTTCAAATTGGCAGCAGTCGCAGCAGCACAACTCAAACTCGACTCAACTTCAACTCAAAAAGCTCACTCCGTTTTAGTTCAGTTCAGTCAGTCGTTTCGTTGTGTTATATTATATTGTAATGAAAACAATTTTTTGGAGGAAAAAATTATGAACACACTCACAAATACAACAAGTTAAAGATACAAGACAAAATATTAGAGAGTTGAGTGCAGAGAGGAAAAAGAAGAGCGAGAGGCAGGCGTTTTTCGGAGCTCAGTTCTCCAGGCCTTTTTTCACTTCAGCCCTTTCTCTCCAAGACAAGACTGAAATGATGGGCGCTCGGGAAAAGACTGAAAATATTACGTGTGTGCACCACGCTCACAGAGTTCAGCTCAGCTCATGCCTATTCTACCTATGTACCATTGCACTGCATTTCCCTTTATTTCACCTCGCTCCACCAACTCTACCCGACGATGCTCCAAACTTTAGCTCAACCCGTTCCTTCGTTAGCTGTGTTTGTACGTCGATGTCTGTGCCTTGCCTGTTCCATATAAGCTGGCAATCTATGGCATCAAGATGTTGGTGTTGGTGATTATTATTATTATGATACGACGGTGGTGCTGCTGGAGCTGGCGTTACCCCATTTTTTCGAAGAATGGAAAACAAGTGGAAAGTAAGGAGAGAAGCAACACGGTGATGGCGATGTGATGGTGGTAGATTACCATGCATCTTTACATGCTGTAACGACAAAAAAGAGCGATAGGCCATTAAATGAATATAATGAGGACACATTACACCACACAACTGTAACATTGCATGTTTTCCTTTGACTAAATTCGTTATTCGTTATACTCTTCTTTATTGCATTGCATGACCAAAGATGGATACATAAAATGTAATTTTTCAACGAGTTGATATTTAACTAGACAAGATGAAGAAAAGGAAAATTGTGCAACAGCTAAACTTATCTAGTTAAGATACCGATACGAGAAGTTAAGGTTAAGACTACTCTGCCAGATGATAAGATATACATAATAATATAGCATTGTATCCATTTTAGAATGATGTGTTATGTTGAAGATGTAACATTTCGATTGCATAATCTTTCGGAAGTAAAAGGAAAAGTTGGTGCTATGTTATGTTCTGTGAAGATGTTCTTGTTCCTTTCTTATTCCTCTTGCGTAACTTAACCCAACTCTACACTAAACAGCTCTTCAGAAGAAAAGGGGAAAGGAGAAATGCTGCGGGTGAAAAAAATGTTTTCACTTTTACTTGTACTCAGAAGAGATTAGATAGTTTGATAATGTGGTGAAATATTATACTTTTGTGGATGTGGACACAGTTGCTAAATGCGGTTGTGATGTAAGTACCTACCTATTCAATGCAAAGTACATTCCACTTTCATGTCCTTGCTGCTTTCTAATGTTAGATAGACCCCTTTGTCTCTTTTCCATTGCGCAAGAGACTCACTCGGCTCAGACTCAGGAGAGAAATTTTTTCTATTTCATACTCTTTTCATTCATTATTCACCAGATTGAGTGTCTTTACTTATAGAAGTGTAATATTTCGGAGAAAAAAAAGAATTTCTATTTCAAATTTCATTTTCAATGCCATTAAATTCAAAGGCGGAAGATATTTATATACATAACTACAATACTGCAGGTAGTTGCTATATTTTATACATCTGCTGTATAATTGAACTGCTTTGAAAATCCTTCTCATTTTTAAAAACATTCAAAGAAAGTCATTGAAACTGGATTTTTTTTAGACTTTTACGTTTCTCCTTATAAGATTTCCTTTTCTTCTCCTCCTCCGAGAATTTTTTTTTGGGTGAAAATATGAACTTTTATTTGATTCTCATTTTGTCTGTGAATATAACTGAAAATGTATTAAATTTCCTTGTTGCGTGCATCATGCATCCTTGAACTGACTTGGAGTGAAAGGAAGGTGGGGTGAAGATCCAAAGATGTTTGTAAAGTGCCTACCTGCGAAAGTGTGTGAGCTTGATTCATTTTCATTAAATGAAAAATTTGAAAAGTGGAAAGAAATGGAATGGAGAGGAAGCGGAAAAGAGTTTTAAATGAAAAGGAGGTTCGAGTAAGCGGAATAAAAAGGTGCGAAAGACGACCCTAGTAAAGCGTTGTGTGACTTATGATGTAGAAAATGAAGTGCTGCAAAGCGGAAAAACTAGAAAAGAGGAAGTATCTTGTCATCAACGCAATAATCATGATCATGATTGCATCACATTTTGATACCACATTTGCCTGCTTGCCCACGTTTAATACATTCCCATGTGGCAGGTTAGACGAGTTATTCAACATTCTCATTATATTTAAATAAACAAAATCTCTTTTCTTTTCATCTCTGCTCGCCACTCACCACTAAACATTCCTTTTATTTCATTCCTGTCCCATTGAAACGTTTCGCGTTTCACTTTCACTCAATTTTCTCCCATCTTCTTCGAATTCGAATCAAAGAAGTAAAAAAAAAGTCCTTCAATTCGGATTTCTCTCGGAAATCGAGATATTCGAGATAAGATGACGCACACGAGTCAGGTTTTGAAGCCGGGACAATTGCAAACACAACAGCGTACTTGTTCATGATCCACATTGACTGGTTCTGATTCAACCTCCCACATTCATTTATAATGATAAAGATCTAGTCATCTTGAGAGTTCAAGTCTGATCTTCGGAGAATACCGGAGAAATCTGGAGAACCAATTGAACTCTACAAATCTCGATAACTTCTGAAGAAGGTATAGTAATTCAGATAAGCTTTTTACGAGATATTTTATATACCTCAATGGAGAAAGTCAAAGTCAAATGTGACAAGAAAAAAGGAAAAACGAAACTTTTTTATTTTCGTCATCTTCGTCAGCAATGCAGATCTTTTGGTGGTTTATTATTAGAAAAATGCACTATTAGCACAGTAAGCATTAAAGCAGGCGGGAGTAACTGGAGGCGTATCTAATGTATGTATATATGCAGGAGGGTTGTTACTCCCCCATTGAAGAAAGTTATTTATGCATATTTGTAAGTCTAAATGGGAAAAAGTGGGAAGAATGAGCAAGAAGAAGAAAGGAATGATTGAAAGATGCCTGGAAAAGAAAATAATAAGAAAATGCATATCATAATAGCAATAAAGAAAAGGATATTAAAAATGGATTGGAGTCACACAAGATTTTGAATGACGGGATAAAACTGGAACGCAGCATGGCTTTGACTCACTCACTAGATTCCGGAGAAGAGGAAAAATAGAATATAACATAATGGAAAAGAATGCCAACGCAGCAGGCGAGGCAAGCCAAGTCAAGACAAGACAACGCAAACTATTTTCTGCCTGACGAAAAAAAAGACTACGACGAAAAAGGATGCGGAGCAGACACTTTTTTAATATTTTCTAGAAGACCGAGTAGAGTGATTTGAGTCAAGTCACCTTAAAGATTGACTGACTCGTTGAGAATATTGTCGTTTGGAGTAGAGTGTGTCATGAGCTGCTGCTTTAGTGGAAATTCATTTTCCCTGCTTCACCTATTATTACGGTTTTAAGAGGTTTTAAGTGAGAAAATTGGATGGATGCTTTAATAATAGTATGGTGACGATGATTTTGATGGAACGTATTTAGCATGGAGGATGATCCGCCGTTCTTGAACTAGAAAATACCTTTCAAATGAAATACGTGTCGTTTGTAAAATAAAACGAAACTAATTTTTCGACCCAATTCTGTCACGATTATAGATGACATCGGTTCCATATTGTGCGCATTTTAGATGAGGTCAGGCTCCAGACCTAGATACAAAACGAACCGCAACTAGAGCAGAGAAACAAAAATAATAATTTTTTGTGCCCACATTTCACCGGACCGAACAGAACAATAAGAAATGCAAAGACCATGTCATTTTATTTTACCAAAGTTTCAGGTAATTTATCAACTGGTGCGATCTGGTACAAGAGACAACCCTTGAGGAACGTCGTAAAGAACTAAACCAGCTTACAAAAATTCGCATGTGTCTCTCTACTTTACAACTTTTTCAATGTTGATCCTGATCCTGATGCTATATGCTTTAAGTAGGTGCAACTCACTTTTCAAGGGCTAGGCTCAACTCAATGGTAAAATAAGTAAAATAAAAAAGTCACGGTGAACTTTCGATTTCTTTTCCAAGAAAAGAGAATTATCTGCCCCGAGAGCATTTTCACCACGTCTTACTTTTACAATCCATATATCGAATTAAAAAGTACATTAGACTTTACATAGGCACACACATTACATAAACTGTAATAGATATAAAATATATTTCTTCTGAGGAGAAATAGTTGCACTCGCTCTAACTCCACGAGCTTAACTTCTGGTGGCTGGAGAAAATACTGAAGTCAGAGTCTCCTTAGTCTTTCACCTGTTTCTCCTGAAAAAGATAAAGCGTGCAACAGCCATCCATATCCAGGGGAAAAGGATCTGAAATTCATCAAGGTTACCTCTTCTCCATACCTGGAGATTATTCACCATCACCATCCACATTTTCCCGGAGACGTTCCTCACATCCATTTTTTTCACTTTCTTCCTTCTTGCATAGAAAGAAGCATCTCTTCATCTCCTTTCCTTTCGCTCTCTCTTGTCTTGTCTTTCTGTGTGCACCAAAAACCAGGGAAAATTATTTCCAAGAGTAAAAGCAAAAGGCATTTGCTTTGGTGTGGTGGTAGCGCACGGGCACAGACAAAATCCAGCTTTTATTCCAGTTTCCCCAAAGGGAAAGTAAATAGGATATACATGTACATCTATCTACGTAGGTACATTTATTTCGTGCAACCACCTGACTTTAGTTTACGAAGATGGAGCATGGAAAATCCGAGGTGTAATGATCTCGGGAAAAAAGATAAATTGGCAACAAGGCTAAAGGATTTTGTTACTACTGCTGCTTCTGCTCCTGCTTTTACTCTCTGGAAAATGTATAAAGCCGGAGTGAAAGTGAAAAACCACTTTATTTCCTTTCCTTGTCAGAATAAACTCTTCTCTGCTCTTCTTGGCTACGCTTCGCTTGTCTAAATATAGAGTAAAGATAAGCGTGCTTCTGTTTGCTGTAGTAAAACATAACGCAACATAACATTTATTTTGGTTACGTTCATTTCAAACATGATGAGAATTACGTGGTTTCATGATCATCATTTTTTTAGCGAAACGAAACGAAAAAGAGGAAATGTTAAAATCATGTAAATTTGGATTTAAAGTTTAACGTTACAATAACGTGGATCTCGTTAGAGTAGATAACCGCGTTCACAAACATAGGTACAGCACTGTGAACCACAAAAATGAAAGTGTGTCCACTAATTGGCTTATCAAGCTTATAAAAACCAAATATCTACAGTATTTAGTATGTTCAAATATTTTTTTTCCATCCAAACCATATTTATCTAACTTTCCTAATAATACATAATTTCAGTCAGAGCCAGAACAGCGGAAAAGCACAGATTGCGCAACTTTCCTTTTCTCTCCTCCTCCTCCATCAAGCTGCTAATAAAGTGGAAAATAAAAGTTTTGATTTTGATTTCGTTGTTGACGACATTCCCAACTCATTACTCATTGCTCATTATTATTTACATATTTTCACATCGGCTCACAACACAGCACGGACAATAAATCAAGAATGTCAATTTCAGACTTCATAAATAAATAACAGAAGTCCGTTGTGTAAAAATAAAATTGAATTCATTTGATTTCTCTCATTCTTTGAAAAAATCTGACAAACGTGAAATGATTGAGCAACATAACATAAAGTATAACATCAACGAACTTTGCAAGGTAACTGATCGTGCTCGCTTCACATCACAAGATAGATGAAGCATAATCAAAAACCTTGGAAGTTGTATCAGACAATTGGAATGAAAATTATAATTGGGATGTGGAAACTACCAAAACAAGCAAACAAAGGTAAGCAACAAGTCAGAATGTAAAAGTGATTTCCAGATAACCTTGCAATTGCAAACTGAGTATATCAAAATTATGTTGGGGACTGACAACATGCTCACTATTATGAAAAAGTTAATGATTGTGATGAAAAATTTAATGTCATTTGTGGTGTTGCGACACAGCAAACATCCATTCCATTACAGAAATCCTTTCTCCTGCTCTGCTTGCTACCTATTTTTAACGGGAATTGAATTAAATTTTAGATTGCTTCAGAGAGATTCAATTTTGATTAGACGTGGGAATACCGCTTTTTGTGTCATCACGATCATCATTATCGTCATCATGACATGATCACATGAAATCACGTGTACACATGTCAAGCCTTACTTTATTCATTTCCTTCCTTTTCACTTCCTTTTCCATAAAATACATTATCATTTGATTTCAATGTTTCCCGTTTCCCATGTCATGTCCTTGTAAAGTCGCCACTAGATTCAGGGGGAAAAATAGAAAAAAATAATAGAATCATGAGTCATGACACTGCTTTAAAATCAATAAGCTTCTTCTGCTCTCACTTTCACTTTTGATTTTATACCTGCTTCAGGTCCAGCTTACCCTTTCTACTTAAGCTAGAGCTAGAGATTGGCTCGTTTTGTTCGTAGGGTGAGTTAAGAAAAAAAACCATGTACCCTAAATATAGTAAATGCACTCCACCTAAATGTACAAGCATACTAGTTGCATGTTTCATTTCATCTCCATCTTCTTGCTTATCTTCACGTTCCCCTTTTTCTCTTTTACACTCCCAAGAGAATCTTTTTCTTTCCCTTCCTTTTCGTTTGCTTTCCTGGCAAAAGTAATTACAAAACTGTGGAAAGTCCAGAGACACGAAAATTCTCTCACTCTTAACGTCTTAACTCACACCGGAGAAAATTGTCTCGGAGGACACGCTCACTCAAACTGTGTGTGTGCATGCTACATTTCTCCTGTCTTACAATTAGAAAAGGCACTTGAGGCTCTCACTTTCTGGAAGTAAAAGTACCAATTTTTGAGGGAAAATTCCACATTCAGTCAGCACCGTCAGCATTTTGATGTCGATTACGGACTACACGGACCACTGCGTAACAGAAAAATTGCACTTTCTCTGCGTGGCTTCTTCTCGTCTCCACCTTTGCCTCGGTTTTGGAGCGTATTAAGAGAGGATTAATTACTTTCACTCGCCTTCGCTCCATACTTTTCCTCCATCCCTCCCTTCTTGCAAGAATCTAATTCAGTTTATCTAATTTGACGGATCTTCTCCAATTTCCCTCTCTTTCACTTTCCCGTAAATAACAAACAACTGAAATCGCGATGGTGGTGACGTGAAACGAGAGCTATATTTAAACAAGCAGAATGAAGTGGAAGTTAAAGCAAGGAAAGGAAAGTAAAAGCCATCAAGGAAAAACCAGCACATCACAGGTAATAAATAAGTGGCTTCAATTCAAATTATGTTCCACAAGAAAAGTTAAGGTGAAGTAAACTAAGGGTAACCCACACAAAATATTGTATTTGTAAACGTTGCATGCGTCAATATGGATTTGTATATTGTGTGGATTTTTACCAATAGTTGATTTTATTATATTCTCGTGTTCCATTTCAGTCGACTGACTCCACTCCACATCAACTCTGGAAGCTGGAAAGCCTGGAAAACTTTTCCAGTAAATAATAGGTGGGAAGTTAAATAAACGAAGGGAAGCGGAATTCTATCTGAAATCTGAATTCTGTAAATGCTCCAATACAAATAAAATAAATGCTACCACTACCAACCTTATTTGCAGTATTCACAGAGAAATTTCATTTTGTTACGTTACGTACGTTGTGTTACGTTTCACTGGATAAGGATTCCGGAGAAAAGTGGTTTTCCTCCAGTAGCTAAAAGTTAAGCTAAAATGATTATTATTATTGTGAGTATTACATCACATCATCGCTGCCATGCTGCTCCTATTCACTGTGGCCAGTCAAGTGTTTCCAGGTGTATTTCTCCAGTGGGTGGTTGGTGATGGCGATGGAGATGGAAGTTGGCGGCAAAAGGGAGGGAGAGAAGAAAAGCAACAGTTATCTGAAAATGGGAGTGCTTTTGCTGTGCTTCTTCGTTACAATGCAGCTCAAACAGAGAAGAATGATGCAAGTTGATGGAAAAGGAGGAAAGGATTGGAATGAAGAAAAGAAAGAAAATTGCAGACTGAGTAACTCCCGATTTCCCTTTTGTTATGTTTTCAATTGAGACATTTTCGTTTTATTTTGTCAACTCTACTGGCTGGTGGTATGGTGTAAAGTATGTGGCGCAGTGGAGCATAGCGCCAAAAAATTGTCATTTGCTTTCTTTCCACCGCACAAAATAAATAAGAGTTCCTCCTCTCAATCTTCTCTGAAAATGTTCTCACCATTAAAAAGTGAAAATCAGGTACGTCCATATTTACACCTAAGGTGCGAAATACAAACAGGTTACTATTTTTGTGTGCGAAAAAAATGCACTCAGGTGAAATGATAAGATGAAAAGTCGAAGGAAACTGCAGAGAAGAAGAGAAGAGACGCTACCTAACTTTGCTGCTTTCTCCAGAAATTGCTTTCTCCTTCTCCTACTCAAGTGAAAGTAATACGGGCGGGTGAAAGTGAAAGTAAAAAAATGAACAGATCCTGGTTAGGGTTAACTATGTCTCTCTTCCTCTTCACTTTCATATTTAGAAGAGAAAATTGTGTCGTTGAGTCGAAGAAGCCTTGTCTCTGTGATATTGATACTCTGCCCTGGAGAGAAAGTTGGAAAGAGCATTTTAATAACATCCCATCAAATACATACCTTACTTAGGTACATACGTCTTCCTTTTCTCACTCTCGCTCCATTCTCATTGCTGCATCGGAGTGGAAGAAGACGTTCGAAGTGGAGGAAGCAGAAGAAGAATGAACAAGTTTTCGCTTTAGGCTCTCTTTTCCTTTCTCTTCTCTTGTCATGTCTCTGTTCTTGTCTTGTGTCTTGTCTGGTGCACCACCAGCGGCAGTTAGCGCAGCATAGCATAGCATGGCATAATTCCGGAGTAGCCAACTAAACTTCGCCCAACTTTCTTTAATTTTAGTTTTTGGGCACCTTCACACATTCCGTGCTGTTCTCAGCTCCTAAAAGAGGTTTTTCCAATCGTCAAATGAAACTGTAGAATTTTTAGCAAAATAAAAGCATTTACACATACATTTATTGTGTGTGCGTGCATTCAGATAAAAAGAAGGAATGAGATGAGATGAGGTATTCCTTACACAGCTAGCTATAAGGTACTTTATTTTTATACCAAACCAAACGAAGCAAAGAAACCAAAGATGAAAAATCCTTGCTAAATGAATGCTTTTTACTTTCGTTTTCTTTTCTTTCCCATGCTTTCATGCATGCCTCAATAAATAAACACACACGTTGCACCATACGAACGTACCACCATTATATCACCACCTACCCCCTTATAATACCCTCTTTTAGAGGTGGTGACGGTACACGTTGATGCTTACTTTGCTTACTTTGCTTACTTTTACTTACTTTCACTCCACTACGGAATCGTATATAAAAGTGCTTTTTGCTTCGCTTTACTTTAGTCTCTTTTCCTCTCCTCTTCACGATTACCTACAATAATAATATTGTAGAATAAAAAAAACTTCTGCTCCACTCCATTTTTCCATCTTTCTTCCAGTATAGTAGTAACATAAAAAAGCCCTGACTGATATTTTGTTACTTCCATCCAGAAGTAGTATTAAAATATTACACGTGCCTTCATAAAAAGTACCATATTATTTATGTATTATAATATCTTATACAAAAAACGGAAAAATTTACAAGTGCATTAAATAGTATTGTCCTCTTTCTCCACAACTCCAGAAAAAAAGTAAAGAGCCTCGTGGAGAAACGGAATGTAGAAATGTAAGATATTATTTAGAATAAAGTAGGAAAAGGAAAACTCTCCTTATAAAAACAGAAAAACGGAAGTATCCTTGCGCTTACTTACTCACATGCATTCAGTTTCACTCATCCAATTCACTTCACATCTTCACAATTTTTTATTCACTTATTTCCTCTTCTACCCTAAAAACTAAACCAAAAGTTTGAGCGGCCAAGTCCTCGCAATCGCAAGCAATAACGCAACGATGCATGGGTGGCCTTCCTAGGAAGCTCTTCTCGCATGCTTGCTTGCTTGCCTGCGTGTCTTTTTCCCGGAAAGAAACAGCTTCTACAGAAGACCAAGAAAGACCAAGAAGCAAAAAAGAGAAACTTTTTATGAGCTGGCAAAAAAGAGCTAGCTGTTGCTTTTACTCCACTTTTCACCCATATATTTTCGTAGCAACTCGTCCAGCATATTCCTTACCACAGGTTGCTTTCACCGTTTTCACCGTACATTACTACTGTATGCGGATAATACATTTCTCCTGAGTACCAGTACCTGTACCCGTACCGTATGACCATCATCATTTTCGTCTTTTCTTCTTTTTCCCTTCTTTACCATTTCCCTTTTATTCTGCTCGGCTGGAGATGGAGTGGATGTTGTGAAAATAGGGAATGTAAGTAAGTGGAAGTGGATATCTCTCTCTCATGGATAAAAATATAAAAATATAAAAATATCCATTCCATTCCATTCTACTAGAGAAAGAGAAGATGTAGCCTCGATCCAACGATCCATCCATCCATTTATCTATCTAGGTAACAGTGACACTCCTTTCCTTCGTTCTTTTCTCACTCAAGGACAAATTGAGAAAAGACCGGTAAAAAGGACAGGAGACAGAAAATGGTAGATGTCATTATATTACTGGGGAAAACGACAATATTCCTATTCACTGTTCTGTCGCTCGCAGTGAAGTAGGGACACTGCTCACATTCAAGTTTCTCCAGAAAAAGAAAACGAAGGTATCCTCGTCATCGTCATCACCCGGATTGTGTGATCATCGTAAAAGCTCCAGGATACCTACTCGCCCCCAGTAACTGCAAAACACAAAAGCATCACATCACCACTTCTAAGTATATCGTGTTAGTGCAACTCCATCCATTTTTCCATTATTATATTATTGTGTCCATATTTTGAGTGAAAAGGAGATGTGTGTCAAATAAAGGAGAGGAGAGTAGAAAATGATGATGATGATGCCGATGTGAAGATGTGATAGAGCCAAACGAAATAAAAATGAACACAAAGAGGAAAAGGAACAAAATGGCTTGTCCGACGAAACGAGACGTAGTCAGTTTATGTTATAGTAATATCATATATTCGTATTATATTATATGCAATATTAATATAATATAGATTTTTTTCAGAATCTTCACTTCCCCACTCACTCATTCACCCATCTTCATCATCATCCTTTTGTATTCTTCAGGGGAGACAAAAAGTTGGAATCAGGTAAAAAAGTAAATGCAAAGGTAGTGTAGGATAAGATTTCCGTTTTTACAAGTTTCTTTTTTTGTTACGATGTGAGGTTGTGACTGAGCGAGTGAAAAAAAATGAATTGAAACGTATGTTCATCATATACCTAAGATATATAATAGAATAAAATAAAATGGAAAGGAAAAGAGGCTTTTTTCCTTTTCTGCTTTTAGTCCGTCTTTATTTTTTCCATTGGACGGATGGATGGAT
>VYYJ01001992.1:0-24900 GCA_021029165.1 Cyphoderus albinus
TTGTAATTCATTGATTATAACTGGTGTAATTGAAACGCTTTAGGCATACTAAGGATTACACAATGCCCTTCGCATGAATTTGAAGGCAGATCCTTATATCTAATAATTTTTTGTTTCTAAATGCTACTATTGTAAGGCACATTATTTACATGCATTAAGTTTACCTTGTTGAAAGATGAATATCTTTAAAACCGTTTAGGGACAATTTTGTGGGGAAATTATACTTTTTCAGCTTACAATTTAAAAAATTCATAAAATTCCTCCATAGCTTTCATAATACCATTGTTTAAATAATTTTACTCATAAAAATTTTCAGCTTCGGCATGAACAAATTGCATATTATAAATATGAAAAAGAAATTGGCAATGATGCAAAACACATAGCAGCTTAATGTTCCATTTAATTCTTTATTTCTTTGCATTTTAATAATATGGAGCTTCTCTTAAAATATCACTGCGTTATTTAGAGGTATCCATTTTAAAATTAAAATGGTCATTGAAATTGAAATTGTTTATTGTTTAGATGTAGTTTTAATTTTAAATATTCTTCATTCACTCGGCCGTTATTAATAAATCATTAAAAATTCATGTGCAACTTACATATTATGTATATTATGATAATACTATGTACAATTACAGGACTACCCAAATGATATTAGAAACAGTGAGACATAAAACAGACAGAAAACCCCATAATGCATTATGAACTTAAAATATATCATGATAGAGAGTGAAAATTATTAGATAACTTCAAAGTTTACTTTACTACAAAATATTTTATTCAAGATGAAGAAAAAATGCATAGCATAATAACTGACATTTTTTAAATAAAATACGACACCATAAGGTGTTTTCGGCGTTTGCTGGTTAATTTATGCTTCAACTTAAGTCAGACACATCTAACAATAATAAATAAGCAGTAATTAATTAGTTCTTCACACAATCAAAATTTCAGTTTAAAAAATAGTATCGTATAATTGAGGGTCACTTACACTTAAAGAAATGTCCAGCAAACAACTTGTGAATTCACGATAAGACTCACACGATGCGTCATTAGGATCCATCGCCGCCGCATGGTGTCCACAACCCTGAATGACATCCGCAGCTTTCTCTTTCAAAGCGTCAGGTAAGTCGTTCATCATTTTCTGGGCAAGATCCAGATCTACACTGCCATCGGGAGCCAACTATAACCCAAAACGTTGAATTGTTAGACATTTCTATAAAATAGCAAAGACTTTTAGATAGTTTTTACAAACTTTGTAATTATTTAGGTCTTACCATTTCTGCTTTGATCATTACGCATTTCATTACACACTGTCAAAAATAATGTTTTGTTTAATTTATTATTTTAATAAATCTCAACGAATTTCAGGAAAATTGGAAAACGAAATGCATTTAGTTTAAATAATTATTCAAAAATGAATGTAATGTTGAAATTTTCATCAGTACCAAAGCTTTTTCCTTCTTCTCAGCTCCAGTTTTCAGCCCGAGACTTTCGATACAAGGCACGATTAATTTCGTCTGCCTTTCCATAATTACCTTCATTGCGTTCATGCAATCCTTGTTTAAGGCTTCGGCTTCCTGATTGAATAAAAAGTTAGTAATGAAAATATTATTTTATTCAATTAATCTTGATATTTTTATATTCTATAGGTATGACTCACATGATAAATGAAGTGGACGCTCAGCAATGTAAACACAATTAGCAATTTCATGGTTCAGTAAGTTTTGGCTTTGAAAAGCAAATAAAATCTTTGAAACTGCTGTGAAGAAAGCTTAAAATGCAAATGTCTTTCTCAGACATCAAGTAGGACACTTAATTCAGTCGAGACTAATATTTATAACTTTTGATGAAACCACGGATTGAAAAGGATGGTTTAATTCTACTACTTAAGTGTTGGAACCCATAAAATACGAATCCTTTCATGTGTTAGTATAGTTCTACCTTTCATCACATTGTCGCATCAAATTCCACAATTGCCTTATTGTATTAAAGTAATTCCTGTGGTTAGGAGGATGCAACGTTTATGATTAACTTCAAGGTATCACTTAATATTGGGGCGGTCAGACGAACTACGATTTATAGTAAATGATGGTTCAATCATGCTTATTGTACTTCCGGTCGATGTATGTTGATTACAGGCTTTATAAAATGTTGCGTTTCGCTCCTTTTCATCTCCCCACCTTTAAATTAATGGTAGTGTGGTAAGCCTTTAGTAGGGTAGCATTATTTTTATAGGGCGACATGCAAATGCGAAAGCATATATAGATCTTAAAAAAGTATCGTTGTATTTGATAAGTTGGTTATTGCAACTTCACTTGCAGACTGTATGCTTCACAGTGTTTTTCAGTTGCCATTTAGATAACTTAAAAAAGACAAACATGAATTTTTCCAATTTTTCTTTCACAGTAACTTTTCTCCTCTTAGTTCAGTTCTCGGTACGTTCGTTTCTTCTTACGACATAAAATAATCAAAAAACAATTTCGAAATAATCTTACTGATTCTTTGCCAATATTTGTAGAGCATTGCAAAATCCGATAACGATTGCAAAGACATGGTTATCAAACTTATGGAAGGCCAAATGAAGAATATTGTGCCATGCATTAAGAGCCTCGGCTTAACTAATGGAAAAGAAAGAAGCGAAAGTTACAATGTAAGTAATGCCAATGGTAAAATTTTCAATTATTTTAGCACCGTTGTATTTGTTTTTACAGTTCTTTATAACCTTTTTGCTTTCTTTTTACAGTGCATAATGAAGTGCATGTTAATTTCCGCTGGTACACTTACAACCGAGGGCAGTGTCACCGTTCTTCAGAGTATTGTTTCGATTCTCGAAATGTTTCCCAATCAATACATTGAAAGGGCATTCACGGAAATACAAAAGTGCCAGGAGTTTGCAGGTTGGTTTTTGCAAAAACTTTCAACTGAAACATATTTTCGCAGGCTAATTACCGATAATGGAATGCTTTTACGTCTTTTCACGACAGGTACCAACTTGTATGATCCAAATGATAAGCACTGTAATCTGTATGCACCGCTGCTAAAATGTGGAGTAGAATTTATGTTAAACGTAAGAAAAATAATGTTAATGGATTCTCAAAACTTTCTACCGCTACGGATGAGATTTACTAAACGCTTTCAATTTTCCATAGGTATGCAAAGACTAGAGAGCAGTAAAGGCTGCGGAAAATCAGATCCGGTTGGACAGCTTCAATAACATGTCTTATGAATTGAGTTTATAATATCTGTCTCATTATGAGTACTTTTAGTATCGGTCAGGAGAATAAAACTTGAGAATTTTATTTAAACGTACCCGTGTAGTACCGTTTGTCATTGCCACACGTTATGGGTATTTTTGTAATTGGAATATTAATGAATTATTGAAAATCTGTCCTTGTCACATTTTATTACTAAAAATCAGCAAATTCCTTTGCACATCTTTCCGTGGATGCTACTCGAATCACCTCCTCTTCGTAGTCATCGAAGTTGCTTGTGTCTCCGGCTCCCTTTGACTTGGGCGTAAATGGAGCGTTTACCGTCTTGTTATAAATACCGATCCAGTCGAAACCAGTGAACCATTTTGCATGCTTGATGTCACCAACGCCATTTTTCAAGTTTCCGAATCGCTTGCTCAAATCAACCTGCAGCATGTTTTTGAGTAGCTCCTTGATGTCACTTGAGAAATGGGAAGGGAATCTGACCTTTCCTGAAACGATCTTCTCATAGATTTGAAGAGGTTGGTCGGCGAAGAAGGGAGGGTATCCAGCAGACATTTCGAAAATCAGAACTCCCAATGCCCACCAATCAACAGCTTTGTTGTAGCCCTTCGAAAGAATGATTTCTGTCCGGAAAAATTTAAAGGTCGCATTAAAAAGCAATACCAACTTGAATAAAGAAAACATACTTACAATTGCATAAAATTTACAAACCTGGGGCAAGATATTCAGGTGTACCACACAGTGTCCAAGTACGACCCTGAAAATACGTAAGCAATTTTATCCATCAGATTTGAACATTATTCGAAAGTTGTCAGCGAAAACTATTATTTTAAAAATTTTAAGAAGATGTAATCTAAATACATTCATTTTAGCATGTGCCAATCAAATACTCTGTAAAGATAAACAGTCAGTAATTAAGTAAACGAATAAATGAGCTAACCTTGACCCTTTTCGAAAAGCCAAAATCCGTCACTTTTACATATCCATTCAAGTCAATGAGAATATTTTCTGGCTTTAAATCTCGGTAAATCAGATCAAGATTGTGGAGGTAGTCGAGTGTGAGAAGAATTTGGCCAGCGTAGAATCTAGAGTGTGGCTCGCTGAATCTCCCAAGTCTCCTAAGATGAGAAAACATTTCCCCTCCTGGTACGAACTCCATGAGCATGTAGAGGTTTGTCGTGTCTTTGAAATGAAACTTTAGACCAACCACGAAAGGATATTTTATTGAATGCAAAATTCTCTTCTCATTGAGAGTGTGCTCCACTTGCTTTAGCTTAACGATTTTTTGCTTATCCAGTATTTTCATGGCAAAGTACTCTTTTGTCGCTTTCAGTTGCACAAGCATCACGCGCCCAAAGGAACCTGTGCCGAGGGTCTTTATTCTGTCGAAGTCGTCCAGCGCTGCATTGGAGACATGGGCGGTGCGCCATCTGTCTTCAAAATCTTCTCTATCCTTTTCTTGTAGCTGCAGGAAGAATTCTGAGGAGCTTCTTTCTGCATTCGAAGTCATGATGGCGTTCCAAAGGAATGCAGTGGTTAGGCTGTTGTTATTTTTCTATTTCTGGAGGCGGACAGTGAATACAACGATTGCAACTTGTAATTTACGGGAACTTGTGATGTGGACTCAACGGTAGGCAATATCAGTAACAAATAGGCATCGGACTAAATATGAATTCGAATTACAAAACTCAGTTTTTTGTTATATTTAATGCATTTAGAAAAAAAGTCGCGTATTTTAATTATCTTATTGTTAACACAGTCTACTTCATGCCTTCAACTATTTGTCTCCATTGATAAATGCTCAAGCCATAGAAACCCTATATTTTGACATTCATGGGTCAACTGAATTATTATGTGGTGACATGACATTTGTTACTTTACGGCGTACGACTGCAATGAAATGAATCAAACGAGGGTAGTAAGGTTTCAATTCCATGATAGATACCATTGGCAGTGATTTTATTAAAGAGGCGTTTATTTAATTTATGATTTCGACAATTTTTAAGGGAACGTCATGAGATCAGAGACGAGCCGTTCTACAATGGGTTACAACGATTAAATGGATCGCCCAAACCTTTGTAGGTAGTGGGATCCCAGTAACCGATCTGGAATTTTCTGTTTGCTCGATGTATTCGAGAAGGAAACTCGACACTAGCCCATAATTTCCTTCCTCTGGAAATTTTCTGTTCCTTTGCAATTCGTCCCAGGTATTCCATTTTCTCGGGTAATTGCGATTTCGCAGCACGTCCACTCAGCCTCTCGACGATTCCCTTGCCACGCTTATCTTTCTGCATTAAATGTCTATGAAATATCCCAGCAAGCTCGTCTTGGTCGTTATTAGAAAGAAAAAAGTAGTGCAGGGACCGAGCCTGGTCTTTTTCAAAGTCTGGACAGCGAATTTTAATGGCAGCATCTTCATCTTCTTCGTATTGTGTAGAATTTTGCAGCGCTGGGATTAACCCAGGAATTTGAGTTTTTATGGCACGATGAATAATCTTGTCGGCAAACTTAGATTGGCCCGATGGGTTAGGCGTGAATGTCTTCTTAGGTTGATAAAATGTTCGGACTGATTGCTTAACGGGAGATATTACAGACCGAAAAGACTTTGCAGATTCGGGAGTGTTTACTTTGTGTGAGGTATCCTTCGTGTACCCTAAATATTAATTTTAAAATCGGATAAGCTGGGTTTCGACCTTTAAATAATTTAGAAATTATTTTCTCTTAAGATCTCAAGTTTACCAAAGTACCGCCTCTGTCGACCATGTAGCATGTCCATTTTGACAAATTCTTTTTATAATACCTTTACTTACGCGAGCCTAGGTATTTTTAACTTTGTAAGGTTCAATTGCCATTTCAATTTTATTTATTTATACAAGTGTTCTACTATTCTCTAATTCGCTTTAAATTTTATTCAACATTTCACGGCGTAAACTGTGACACAGAAAAAATAAATCTCTAATTCTGAACCTAAAACAGAATTCTTTTTGTAATGATATTGTTAAAGATCGGCATTGTTAATAGAAACCCATTTCTTTGTATACCTAATCATTATAATCAACTAAACTCCGAAAAATAATCATGTTGATTTTATTATGTGAAAATGTCAGAAGAGTGGAAGTTACAAAGGACTCCTTTTAAAGGAGGGTTATCCATGCAATTTTAATCTATGATTATGGTTTATGGATGTCTTTGGAAGTATTAGTTTTAATTAAGTATAACAACAGTTTTGTATGTAACATCAAATCACAGTTCATTTTGAGCTTGGCTTTCAGTACTTTGTCCACTTTCACCCTGTACTTGTTTCTCGGAGTCGAACTTTGTTGCAAGGCACCTGGCAAATTCCAAGTCTTCTGCTGTGTCAATTTCCAAACTGAAATGCTTTGGAATTTCGACGTAGGCAGATCTGTTGAATATTATTCCCAATTAATTTATTAAGTTATTAAGTAGACAAATGTATATGAATTTTAAATTCCCTAACTTACTTCTCGCTTTGGAAAACACGATCATTAACCAGGACATGGCGAAATGCAAAATAAAACATTCCATTTTCGATCATTTCTCCAGACCAGTCCTGTCGACGAGGTCGTGACTTTGGATTAAAATTGAGTGGTAGTGTCGTGGGAGCACCATTCTTCAAGTTAACAGCAGACCATCGGAGATGATGAGATCTTGATACTGAGAATACAGATTCGAACCGAGGTGGCACATTTCCGACAAGTAGAAATGCAGCCTCCTGCAAAAATTCTACCTGCACAAATGGAGAGGTGGCCTGAACTAGACCAATCGCGTCCACCTCTGAAGATTTAAATTGAGAAACAGGTCAAATGAATTATAAGGTTATGTTAAAGTGAAAGGTAAAATATATTGTTTGATGTCTACCTGGGTGTAAGCCTATAAATTCCAAAACCGCTGAAATGGAAGATGCGGAGTCCGTTGCGGTGTAAGCTGCGCGTTCATGTATTAGAACAGTCTGTTTAGAATAGTGAGAAGTAACCCAGTCCGATATGTCTGAATCGTCCGTTGAGACCCAAATGCTGGTAAAAACTGTCACAACTTACTCAGTCGATAATGTTTTGTAACATGTACAATTAACAAAAGTGAAATAAAACTCTTGTTACCTCCACTCTCTACCATTGCGTCCAGTGCTCTCCCTATCAAAGGGTGGCCATTGATCTTGGCTAAGTTCTTTTTAGGTATTCCTTTACTTCCTCCACGGGCAAGGACCAGTCCTGCAAGGTGGTACGCGGTCTGGGTTCTGCCACTCCCCAATGAGCGTGAGCTCACACCATGTCTTACTCTCTGCAGAACTTCCGGTTCCTCCAAATTAAATATAGACTGGAAGACAACAGCAATCATAGTCAACGCACGGACTAAAACCGTTGACATGATGCTTTTCGACAATGGTGTCAGTGACTCTTATAATCGACCATTAACATCTTAAAATCATGCAGTCTGTAAACAAAATGTTAGAAATCAACATCAACTGCAACCCTGCTGCAGTAGCCAGAATTGCGAGAAACTGACAGGAGAGCGAGAGAGATCATCTCTGCCTGGTTCATGTTTCCATTTTTGCATCTGCATCTCCTCCGTCATCCCATAACGCTGTTGGCTGTACCGTGTCCAAGAACAAGTCTCTGGTGCTGTTCCATGAGCTCCAGCTCCAGTCATCCAGCTGAGTTTTATATCTACTGTTTTGGAATCCGAGAAATCGGGGTTTTACTACGAGTACATTGTTATATAACAGATGCTGCTGGTGCTTGTCCAGAATTATAAAGCTTGTCATGTGGATATAGTAGCGATAGTCATGTTCGACAGATTTATGCATGTGTCATGAAATCATGAATGAAGCAACAGTTCAGTCCTTTCTTTCATGCTGCTCTTTGATTTAATAATAGCCCGTAATAAATGTAAAATGGTCACCGCGTGAACAGGTAAAACAATGTTAACATTAATGGCTTGAAACGTTTTGGGTATTTAGCGTTTTAAAAAAGCAAAATTATTAATAACTTTTTTTAGAACTAGAGTTGTAGTTTAATATTAAAGTTTAGTATGCAAATAAGTTGTAAACGTCTTATTAGGTATTTGTATTGATTTAAGAGTAGATTTAGAGAATAAATTAGTATAGCAGTACTAAGCAAAATGGATTCAGACGATGAAGGTGAACCAACAGCGGTAACTTCGACCATCACAAGGGGACCAAGTGAAGCACCTCTCAAATCCGTGGCAGAGAAAAATGTTAGCGTGATTGGCGATCCAAAGGCTGAAGATAAAATCTCGTGTCCTTCAGGGACCAGCTGTAATCGGCGCCAGCGGAATGACCACAAGAAAGTTTTCCGGGTCCCACTCAAAAAAGAAGATGGCAACTTGGAATCCCAGATCATTACATACAACTGTGAGTTTCCGAATCGCGTCGTTCTCCGCCTTGAGTATCTCATGCACTCCACCAAAGTGCGACTAAATGACAGGATCTACATGGACGAGCTGTTTACAAAGCTTATTGAAGAAGAAAATACATATCTAGAGAAAGCAAGCAAGAGCCGGGAAAGGGCGGAACAGAACCGGATGAAGAAGCTGATAATTAATGGGCACATGCCGGAAATTCCAGCAGAGCTCTCTTATCTCAAACGACATCCCGTTTTGCGTGTCAATAGACTGCTGGCTAGATTAAACGCGTTCGATGATAGCATAGGCATACACCCGGATGACGAAGAGGACAATCAGTTAACTCCTGTTGAGCCCTACGAATATGACGGCAATAAATTTTTCAAGACATTGCATGATGAAGGAATCATCTGGATGCCTTCATGTCAGCTTATTCACAATGAAAATAAACTTACGGGAAAGGTTTACCGAGCAAAGCTGAGATTGCTTCAGAAAAGAAAAGAGCAGGAGGCGAATGATACAATCTTGCAATTGCTTAATGCTGACAAAGAGGAGAACCTGCGTCTGCTTTCATCGATTAATCTAGAGAGGGACAATCTGAAGAAATTAAGCGGTCCTGAAATTTCCGTCCAAGAGGCGTTCAATTGTGAGTGGTCAAATCATGATTTTACATTTCTGTTTACTTGTGTTCCTTCTACTAACGGGTTAAATGTATTATTTTTACAGTACGAAAGTCAAATAAATTATTTGGCGGAAAAAGGGAAATCGATAAGATCAAACGTAAACTGAGGCAAGAAGTGTCTATCATTAAAGAAAGGATTCAAGACTCGAAGGAACTGGAATTACAGAGCGAGGCGTATCTTGACAGCAAGCGACGTGAACAAGAAATCATGTACATGGACACATTTGACCACGAACTCACTTCAATCATGACTCGATACCATGAAAGGGAAATTCAAAGGGACCTTGAGGACATTCTGAAAACCAAAGAGTATATAAAGCAGTACCAAGAGGAAATTGAAGGAAAAGATGCAAAGAAAAAGTCGAACTTGGAACCCAATAAGAAGAAAGTCAGCGTGAAACGCACGTCCGGGGATAATAAAACAAACTTAGCTGCACAACCATCGTTTCAGAGAATAAAGGAGGCGTTCGAAATTGAAGAGGACTACCCCTTCCACCATTTTGAGGAGTACAAAGATCCACGCTTGGAACAGATAGATAAAGCGGAGGTGGTATTTTTAAATGCGAAAGAAAAATGCAACAAACAATGTTTTATAGAAAGTTTGACAAATTGTTTTGTTTAAAATAGACTATGGAAGAATTGGTGAAAGAGGGGGATGAAATCACACAAGCTTTATTTCGCCAAGAGGATCAAAACAAGGAAAATGAGGAGGACGAAGACGAGGAAAATGAAGAGGAGCAAGAAGAGGAGCAAGAAGAGGAACTAGAAGAGGAACAAGAAGATGAGCCAGACGAGGATGATGACGACCAAGAGGAGTGAAATATCAGCTCGTATAATTATTATTAATCCAGCTCCATTCCATTCCATAAGCTGATGAAGATCCCTTGAAAAATTCGCACTCGATCTCGATCATTCTTCTTTAGCGTGTAACAAAAAATAGAGAGAGAAAGTTTAAGTTGAAACGACCAGACCAACCAAAATACCTCCACAAGCTTTGGATTAAGTGTACCATTTCGTGAATTTCAGCCAGAGTGTCCTCAAGTCCATCTAGGAATTTCACCCATGGTCGTACGCGCACGTTTAATCCACAGCTCTGAACACACCTATCAATTATTTTCATGTACTGACATCGTCATCATCAACATGCTCATTACTACAAAAGTATAATAAAAAGCATCGAGTGAGAATTCATTCTACATTCTGTGTGAAAGCATTATTAATACAATACAACACAATTGAATGCCATAAATGTTCACACTTCCAGAGGTAAAACGCTGGCTGTGCCTTTACACACTACTCGAAGTACAACTTTATAAAGGAAAAGGAAAATCTTTCATGATGAAGTGAAAGAAGGAGCAGAGGTGGCACACCACATAAAGCATACTAGGGATGTACACAAAGTTAGATATTGACATTACGTGTGGTCTGTTAATCTTGCTCTATCTATAACATTCCATTATACAGGATTTTTGGAGAGCTTTCTTTCGTTCATGTGCACACACAGCAAAATGGTCCAAAAATTGGAAGTCGGAAGCAATAAAGGGAAGGATATAAGAGAGAATGGGTGTATTAAGTATAGAGAATTATAACATAATGTGTGTAAGATTGGTATTCTATGCATAAGTATGTATTTTTTGTCGATTAAAGTTTTGTGTGCTACGTTATTACTAGGTGCTACTTGGGTGGCGATTCACGATGTGTGCTTTGTCTACCTACCTAAAAGCTACTACAAACACTCAAAGCCTCACCATCACACACGATTCAGCTGAAAAGAAAGGGAAAGAATGAAAGAACTGCTCTTTCAAAAGAAGGACATGCTGACTGAATATCATCTTCATTTTCACTCTTAGTCCACGACACCGTCCTTTTTCTAGTTGATGTTGATATTGCTGGTGTAAGCTGAACGTGTGTATTTTAAAGAAAAGTAGTCACCTCCACCAACCACCAAAGATAGTGAAAAAAGGCTTCGTTATTTCGAGGATCCACTCTTCTCTTCATCTTCTCATATCATCTTCCTCATCGCAATCATCTCCAACACCTCTTTTTTATTCTTTCACTTCCTTCAATTCAACGAAACTAGCATAATGGAAAAAGTAATACTTTGCATGTGTGCCTATGAATGAATGAATCTATGGACGTGTACACTTGTTAAGCAAGTGAAAAAGCTTTCTACTTTCCCTAAATTCCCAACAACAACACAGCAACATCAAGAGAAGAAAGAGTGAGTGAGAGGATGAGCAACTTTGTAAGTTTTGTCAGTTGGTTTGCACTCGGTTTTCTCCTGTAACTTACAAATGCACAGGCAAGGCAAAGGAAGAGAAAAATGTTGATGGGCTTCATTCGTGACACTTCTTCCATTCTTCTCCACGCACACACCGAGAAAACCACTGAGCGCAATTCATCCTTGTACATGGATAGTTCGGTTTATATGAGTAAAAGTATGAAAGCATGTACATTTTGTATACATCATCGCAAGCACTATGGTACATTACATGACACACTCACGGTTTTCGTCGAGTTCACGAATGGCAAGAAAATTTTCCGTTCGGGAGATCGGCGGCTGGCTCCAAGGATTTGGTCATGTCTTTCAGCCTTGCTCACAGCAAACTCTCTCACTCTTGCTTCCAGTCCTTCGCTCTTCTTTCCGTCGTTTTCTTCCTCTGTTTAGCTTTCGTAGCATCATCAGTGCCATTGCATTTGCTTTTGGAGTTCCTTTCCCAGTATTTTATTTTTCTCTTCCAATTCTCTGACTCAGCTCAACTAACCCAGCTTTCCCTCTCCATTCCTTGTCTACAGAATATCAAAGTTCTCTTCCTCACTTCCATATAACTGCGATGTGGTCACACTGCCACAGATACCTACATGCTCTCTGGTGTTGTTGTTGATGAGGATGAAGAGGAGGAGGAGGACGACGGTGGTGGTGGTGGTAACGATCACGATCATGATGGTGATACTGAAGAGAGTGTGTGCAGAGATGGAAATTTTTATTTTCACTGTACATACTCGCTCACACATACAAATGCTAGCTGCAAGTTTTAGCAAGTCTGAGTAGGTAGTTGCATGAATGTGCATTTTAGTAGAAGTGAGTGTGTGGTGAACCTACTCACAGCTCCGCTCGCTAACAATTTTTCTATCGCTTTTACTTTGCCAGAGAACTAGTCAATCAATCAATTTGATTTCACTGTTTCTTCAGCGGAATTACACATGACGATCATCCTTTCATAATAGTACCTTTGCTTTGGCTCATTCTACTTGCTCGCTTGCAAAATTTTGTGCGGCTCAACTTGACTCTGCTATTGCTTTGCTATCGTTGGTGAAATGTGTGTATGAGTGTCTCCGTGTTGTTTTGTCTTATTTCTTCTTTCTCTCTCTCTCTCTCTCTCTCTCTCCTGCTCTTACTTTTCACACGAAAAAACGGTCGCTCTCTCACCCTTACACATAGCTGCTATAAAAACAGGAGTAGCGCTTCATGAACACACACGAATTTCCCGTCGAAGTAAAAATGTATGTTCTTATGCATGTAGAGAGGAAAGGATGGATGCACGACGGAGTGAAAGAAAGTGTTCAGCTCGCTCATACATATTTCTCGTGCCCAATAATATTTTTTGAAGTCCCAGTTGAGTTCTAATACATTCTACTGCTCATTTTATTTAACTCGTTGTCTGCCACTGCCACTGCCACCGCTGCTCCTCTGCTCCTGCTCTCCGATCCGACTCTTTCTTTCCGTCTTTCATTCTTATCACAATGTGGAATGGGCTATATAGGTTAAAAAGAGGCAGTAGTCTTCGCTCTAGTCTATTAGTGTAACATTATCATTATGAGGAGGAGATATTGCTCACGACGACGACGACGATGATGATAATGATGAGTTCGAGAAGCATATACATTTTGGAAAAATCGAGCTAAAAGAGAAAAAACGAGAAACGGGAAAAAACCACACATACAGCGAGATAATAATATGGCATGGTATACGATACAATGAATGTATTTATGTTAAGTAGTGTGTTGTATGCATAAAAGAAAAGAAAGGAGAGAAGATGTAATGAGCGAGTGAATGTGTGAGTAAGAGAGAGAAGTGAGAGAGAGACGGAAAGACAGAGCCACACATCCAACTGTTTAAAATGCTTTATTAAATGTAAATAAACCTCATTTTCCTCCAGTGTATGTGGGAATAAGGAGGTGAAAAAAGTAGGGAAGGAAGGCGAGCGAGTTGCGAGTTGTGAATGAGGTTAAGATAGATAGAAAAGAAAACGTTCTGGTCTCTCGTCGTCGTCTCTTGTCTGTCTGTTTCTGTAGAGTTGAGTGGTACACTGGCACTTTGCACAATAATAATGTGCTAATACATTTTCTTTTCCACTTCTTTTTTTCTTTTAGGTAAAAAAACTGTTGAAGAAGACACGTAAAAGAGATTAGATTTTCACAAAAAGTTCCATTTCCATTTCCATTTGTATTTCATTTTCATTTTCACGATAATTCGCGAGGCTTAAAAGAATGGGCAAAGTTGTGTATTCTGCTGTAAAATACACTAAAGTGCTTCTAAACAGGTGCAATAATAATTTATACATGGTTACATTTCCAAAGCATAATTTTGGTGCTAGTGAAGCATGAAGTGAGCTACTGTAAAGAAGAGAATGGTGACTTTTCCATTTTGTTGTTATTATCATTACTCAACCTTCCTCTATTGTTTGTGACGAAGATAATCGCACGTTTCAGTTCCGGAGAAAGGTGAAGATGTTGTGATAGCTGCTACTTATATAATTAATTGATTGGGTCTATATCGTATACGAAAATAAATGCAAGCCTAATTGGAAATAAATAAATAAATAATGGACATTGTAGTGTGTGTGTGTGCACGTGTGAGTGGATGAGTGAAAGTGAGAGTTTACTGATAATGAAAATACAAAACGTCTAATATGATTAGGTGAATGTGAACTTTCTGCTTTCTTTTGTGCTAGCATCACAATTGACTAATAATAAATAGCAAAGCTTTTGTTGTGATGGTGGGAATAAAGTGATCCGCTAATGATGCCGACGACAATACCACACCAATTCAGGAATTCTTTCACCAGTTGTACCTCAAGAAGTTACGATGAATCTGGAATGTAAGTGGGCGATTGATTCATTCACTTGTAATTAGTCACTACAAAGGGGAAATATAAATATAAGCAAGCATCAGCATACATGCATACATCACATAAAACGCCTTGTAAGCCTTAGAAGAACAGTCACAACACAACAAGTGACACATGAATAAAAGCTAAGGAATTGTACAATGGAGATTCATGGGTAATCATTACCATTAGGAATGATTTTAGGAATGGCAGCAGAACAATGCGAAAGGAATATGAGCAAAAATGTGTAGGCATGAGAGAAATGGAATTTTTCATAAATAACAGCTCAGATGTTGCTTTATGCGATCTTTAGTTTTAGTGGATGATGTGGTATTACATGGATCTAGATTACGTTGGGCTTTGAACTTACATGCTAAATCGTTATGTAGAAATTTTGAAAAATTGGCCATATCGGTCAGCACTTGAGTAAAATAAAAATTTCTCCAACACATCACCTATTTAGTGCAATAAAAAATTAAATAAATAAATTGAGTTTCGTATCAGATTTTTAGAAATTGAAAACCAACGGTATTTCTGACAACATGGAATATTTTATTTATTTTCATAAATAACAAAAATCAATTCGATTTTCTGGGCAAATTTAGTCAAGAGTTTCTACATAAGCACGAAGGAGAAACGACGTCAGTTTGAATGGTTGATTGACAATTTGCCATAATATGTGTGACGTCTATAGTAGATGCGTTAAAAATTGATAAACCTTTTTATTTTTAGTTTAAAATTATTTGTCTTTTCCACACAAAATAAAATGTGAAGTGTGAATTGCATATTTTATCGTTTTACCTTTCCAGGGTTTTCGACCGTTTTTTGTGAATTTATTTTAAAATGGATGTAGGGGTATATTCGTATATTTGCATTATTGTCCTCTCTACTTTCGGGTTGCCCAACCACTTTTTTTCTTTTCCTTGGCAAGATTTATGACATGTGGATGCTGAAGAGAGTCACTTTAGTGATTTTGTGGTGATAAAAGATAAGTTGATTGCGTGCGTTATGTGAGAGTGCTGCAAGTTTATTACGTAGACGTGTGCAACCCTACTCACTCATGCAATGAAATGTCGGTAGGTGGTTAAGTTACGAACAGTCGCTGTCACCCAAAGAATACAGTAAAAAGTGATATACGCCACATCCGGGAAACGACACGGGAACCACAAGCCTCTTAGCATTTTTCAGATAAGAAAGGAAAAGTGAAAAAGCTTTTTGCTCAACATGTTTTTTGGAACTGATTTTGACATTTTTGCTCCGTGGCCGCCAAGAAGTTAGCATTGCATTACATTTACATGTAGTTTGCATGAATTAAGCTAAACCATGTGAATAATTTAAGCTTTCCACATCATGCCCTTTGGCCTTTTGGAACATTTCCATATGTAATTGAAAGTTGAAACACACATATTTTTATGCTGAATTTGCAGCTCTCAACCTAGGAGTTTGAGCGATTAAATAAACAATATATGGGAATGTTCGTAAGCAAGGTTAATACTTGCTATTGCTGACGTGCTCGTCGAAAATTCAAAAAGAGGACGGAGGAAATTTGAGATTGTTGGATATATTGAATTTTACATCATGAGGTCAACAAGAAAAGTTTTGAGAGCAGTGATGGAACATACCTAAAGAGTAAATTATGTTGTGGACAATCAACACGTCACGTGGTACGTTGCAAATTATTGGCAGGTATAATATTTCAAGGTTAAATGACCCAGTCCGGCCCGCTTTATAATGAATGAACAAAAAATTGATTTAGATGACAAAGGACCGTGAAAGAGCTCAGAAAGGAGTGGACGACAGTTCTAGGTCGAAAGGCAAAGGAAAATCGAGCAATGAGAAAATAGGTTCCGGTGGGGAAATCGACTCTTCAGAAGCTTTAGGCAGTTCCGGTGGTGGAGGAAGAAAAATAGGTTCTCAAAAGAATAACGGCTCGCCCGAGACGGGTCGAGGGGGAAAACGTCAGTCGGGCGGCAGAGGGAGTAAGTTCAGTCATGGTGAAGAATCCAGTCGCTCCTTAAACGGCCATCAGCAATCAGCTCAGCAAAATAATCGTCCTAAATGCCGTTGCTGGTGCTGTTGCTGTTCCTGCTCATGTCTAGCTTTGAAAAACAATGAAGCTAATTTAGAACCCCCTGAATCTGATCCAGTCTGTGATGGCGATCCACTGTAAGTGTATTAAATTACATACAACAAAGTAAAAATTTCAACATTTCATGAACAAACATTTCATCCTTTTCTGACGCATTTGCAGACCCACATTGGAGGAAATTCGAAGTTGGGGCGAGTCTTTCGATAAATTAATGCGTTGTCCAGGTGGGAGAAAGGTTTTCCGTGACTTTCTCAAATGTGAGTACAGTGAAGAAAACATCTTGTTTTGGCTGGCTTGCGAAGAGCTGAAAAAGGAATCCCGACCTGAGGCTATAGAAGAAAAAGCAAGACTCATTTACGAGGTAAGTTTGGCAGTGTTGCTGCTGTTTATTGCAATTTGTATAGGGATCTGGTATTCGAGTGATTCACGGGACGCCAATTACAAATAATTTGATTTCTCTTTTTTCAGGACTACATATCCATCCTCTCCCCTAAAGAGGTACGTACACTTAAGTAAAGTAAATAAAAGAATTGCGCTTATGTAGGTTTAAAAGTCTTATTCCGGTCCGGATGTAACATTTTGAGAAATTACTTTTGCAGGTAAGCTTGGACTCCCGCGTTCGAGAAATAGTGAATCAAAACATGGTGGACCCGAATCCGCACACGTTTGACGAAGCACAAGTGCAAATATATACTCTGATGCACCGTGACTCGTATCCCCGTTTTGTGAATTCAGGTACATAGTAATAAACATAAACTAATGTGAAACATTGTATTACATGAAAAAGGACATTAATACAGATTTAATTATTTAATTAATGATTATGATTAGCATTAGCACAATATGGGCATGACTATTTGTAATTAAGTGTATGATTCACACTTTATTAATCAAAATTGATGTATTATTGTACTTTGATGTTTGAATTTGTTTGTTTGCAGCAATGTACAAAAAGCTAGCCCAGCTCAATTCCACTTCTGTTCCCAACACTCAGTCGCAGTCACCTACATCGGATACGAACCGGGGATCGGTGTCCAATACGGCCTCAAGAAAACAATCTATTGCAACATGAAGGGTTATACTAATTATTAATACTGGAATTTTAGTACGACCGTTACGTAAGCTATTTAAAACCATTAAACTTTAACTTATCTTAAGTACATATAATACATATTTATAAAACTGCAATATTAAAAAAGAAGAAAATATCCGTTGTTGGAGGTTCAGTTAGAAATATAATGGTATCGTGAAACCATGCCCATTACCAACCATCAGTTTCATATGTACTCAAATAGTTCAGGTTTTACGGATTTTCTTTTCTTCTATTCTCAGCTATTACAATTCATGTACCTACTTTTAAATTAAGTTACGGGTAGATTACAACCAAACGATTTTTAATTTGTAGTTTCGAGGAGACAATTTACGGTTTGTTCCATTTTCCCTCGCCACCAAAACTGCTTCTTTATCGCCAGTAAGAAATTGAGCCTTAAAGTGAGAAATTTAGATTGCTTTCATGATAGAGATTTAGACGAAAAGGCTAAGTATTCGTAGTCAAATAATAGGGGAAAATAAGTAAGAAAATGCGTAGAAGTAACAAGTGCCAAACCAGGTACTGGAACAAAAACTTTTACTAGAATTTTATGGCCTACTAGAGATGATAATTAAGTAGGTGGTTAAATTATTGTGCTTTACTCGTCGTTTTTTGTGCATTCCTTCTCGGTGCTCTCTCTATACAAATTTTTCCAATTTCTTTTCTTCGCTCTTTCTATAATATGCTACATTTTGGCTACCCCTTTTCTATTTATTCATGTGAGTTGTACAGACACAATGGCATAGCATTGACGTCGAGCTGAGCTACAATGAAATGAAGGTACGATGACAATTGAGATAAGATGGATTAAATTATAATAATTCTATTCATACTTCGTATTCACTAATACAGAGTCATTAGACATCGTCTTCAACCTCACACACCAATTTTAATCCTGTGTACACATATATTTAAACACAGCACAATAATTCTTACGTAATAATAATTAGATCGGATTTATGGTAAATAAATTTTGAACCGTTGTGGCTGTCGCAGCTTCTTCGGGTACTGAACACAGGGCAAACATTGAAGAGTTAGGGAAACTCTAATTATATCATTATTAGAGTTATATTATTTATCATCAATTACCTAATATACGTATTAAATGTAAGAAATTGAGAGACATTTTACTACTGAAGTATTATTAAATTACAATTACAACCTAACTAAACAAAGATGCACCAAAAAATAAAGTAGTGTGGGTTAAAAAAACACCTAAGCCGCATGGTAAATAAACGCGGGCGATAATGATCATGCGGAGAATTTCGTTTATATTTTTTATTTTTAGTTTTGCTTTTTGCGACAAAAAAGTGTACAATGTGAGGTATCTTTATCGAGGTATTATTAGGTTGTTGTTATTGAAAAATACGGCTACTTGAAAACTAAACATTCATTTTTTATTATGCTTTCACAACATTCCAGTGTCGAATTTTATTGTGCAATGTACCTTAATTGAATCTTTTACGTGGAGCAAAGTTGAAACAAGGTTTTCGTTTTATGTTTGCTAATTATGTACTAATTCTGTACACGTTTACACAGTGAAAATATTGGCAAAGTATTATGAACATGCTGTATTGTAGTGAGAGACTGGTTCCATTTTAATTGGACTTTTCATGTCAGTATTAGTTAATTATGTCTACTTTATTTACCATTATGTGATGTTACCATGAAATGCCAATCAATTAGAATTTGAAATGCTGAGTGGAAAGGTGAAAGTATTACGCATACTGGCCTTTTATGTTGTGGATGAACTGACTTTCTCCTTTTTCATTGTGGCTTGGACTTTTGTTACTTATTCATTTAATGCTTACCAGCAAATGTTTGTAGCACAAGAGGGACTGTCGCTTTCATTGTTACGCAGCAAAGCAGCCCATGTTAAACAGTTTAACTAAACTAAAAGACAAACCATTTCTAAATCTGCGACATACTTAAAGCCCGCTTTCTAAATCGTGTGCCAGTGTGCTAGACAGGATAACAAGCAATTAGTATACCCATTATATTATTAGTGTAGTGAGTGTAGTGCTGCCACTTTGTTATTTTATAGAAGGAGTGGTATTTCCCTTTTCGTTTATTGTCAATTAGCTAGTTAGTATTTATTTATTTTTTAATTAGCAGTTAGTAGAGCCCTGGTGGCTTTTCTCATCCACCTGTTCATCTTTTAACATTCTAGTCATTGTTGTTTCATCTGATAATGCTACTGGTGCTACACCCAAACTCGAGTCCTATTTCCATTTCACCTGCAAATATTGTGTTAGTCCAATTTGTAGGTTGTCAATATAGTCAATCTAAGCTTGATTTTTATTACTCAACCCTGAGAAAACGTTGTGAGTGTGTAATTGAGTCAAAGTTAATTTTTTTCAGATTCCACTTACTATTTAATCTTTAATCAATTATAAATAGGTATGGTATCATTGTTTTGGTATGACGTCTTTCGTTGGTGTAAAATAGTTGAATAAAATTTGTAAGTTGATCTTACATTTTAATTAAGTTTGTTATCAATACTAGTTAAAATCTTTACAATATTCCAGGAACCTTAAAATAAGTCCCACTCTCAGATCAAGCCATTCACTTCATTCATTCAATTTCTCTTTTTGCTCTATAAAAATGAGTGATGCATGGAAAACCTACCTTCAATGTTCGTAAAAAATTATCCGACTGTGCATCCATTTTACCTATATAATGCAGCAGATGACAGTTTTACGCAGGTAAACTAAATAAACTAAATAATAATGTGATGCTGTCATTCATAATAAAGCAGATAAAAAATGACCTCTTTATACTCTTAATCTCAACCAAGTATTATCAACTCAATTTTAAATGAACGAAAATACAATCAACAAT
The DNA here is from genome assembly GCA_021029165.1 of Cyphoderus albinus. Taxonomy (NCBI): domain Eukaryota; kingdom Metazoa; phylum Arthropoda; class Collembola; order Entomobryomorpha; family Paronellidae; genus Cyphoderus; species Cyphoderus albinus. Next base: position 20,414 of record VYYJ01001992.1, read on the forward strand.
CAGCTCGTTTTTAATTACTAAATCTTATAATACCCAATTAAATTAAATAACATAATAACTTATTCAGAACAAAATACGTATTAGTGTTAAGGCATTTTAATTAGGGTTGTCATTGCTTATCGTTTTGGATTGTGCAAACTTCCTTCACTACTTTTTCTTGTGATGAAGCTTTCATTGTTTTCTATGAATGATATGATAATGATAAATAACGACTTTATAAAAAAATTCAATAGCGCACACAACAAGTTGAAAACTATTGAACTTCTTGTCTTACCTAAAAATCAGAAAGTTAAAAGCTAAGCTATCAAAGAAATTAAATAAATTATTACATGCATAATTTTAATTTACTAAAGTCTTAAATGTCTGTGACGATACAAAAAAAAACTGGAACAAAAAAGTGGAAACATGTTGTGCTTTCGCCGTACATAAGTAAGCTATCTGTGCATAAAAAATAAAGCACTGCACTGTATTAACTCCTTCTGCACCACGAAATCAATCGCACCATTTAAATATTTATACGAAGATACGGTTATGGTGAGGAAGCTGGGTCAATCAAGTCAATCAGTGTATGCTTTAAAAATTTCCGTTGTAGAGTAAAGCGAAAAATAAAATTGTTTTATGGTCTGACGGGTTCGGTCTGCAAGTTAGAATTAATCGGCGAATCATCGTTATGAACTGATGAGTAAGTGATGGCAAAGCGAAAGCATAACAACTTGCAAATTCTATACAAAAAAGTAACAAAATGAAATTTTAATGGTCTACTACAAAACCAAGAAATGTCACACGAATAAGAAGGAAGACAAACCTCTTTTTGTATTTAAGAAGAAATAAAAAACAAGCAAAACGGAAAATCTACGTTTTTAACGTTTTTTGACTATACCTCTTACTATACCTTGTTATATTTACCTACAACGTGAACCTTATTACTTAACCATGATGATATGATGAACAAATCAATCGTTTAGAATGTAGCTATTTAACTTCTATCTAAGTTATTATAAAGTTAATTTAAATTAATGACAGTTCTCTTAGATTATTCTCATAGACTAGGATTAAAATGAAAAATAATCAATTAATTTCAACCACGATAAACAATAATCATTTACTAGATGCGTTACTATAATAAAGATACGCTGTCAGTTACTTGTTTCGTAATTGTAAACTAGTCAGATCACTAAGTTTATTCTTAGTTAGATTTAGAAGATTTAACTGTATAGTTAGTTAGTGACTAGTGACTTATTCATTCGTTCTTGTTGAATTCTTTGGAAATGAAGATTAATAATAATAAACAATAGTGATTAGAAAAAGATGACATTCGTTTGTATAAATAACTGTACGATAAATGTTGAAGAATGCAAGTTTTAAAACACTGGATACGTATTTATTATAAATATTAAATAATTCCAGTATATACATGAAAGGTACTATTAATTAACCTCTAGTATCAGTAAATCATGTAATCTGAAAAAAACTAACGTTCTGACAAGTTAAGTATTACAAAAGCACATTTGAGTAGATGGTACAGAAGTAATTAATTACCTCAATCATAATTACTGTACGTATGAATGAATAATTTTATTATTTATTACAGTAAAGCTAAGTCCGACGAATTACCAAGCAAGAGCAACCAATTGTAAAGTTTTAACCGTATTATAAAGCTAATAATACAAGATACATAACCGAATTCTTCACTGGAAGAATGAAAAAACGAAGAAAACAATTGTACGAAATTTACGGTGATGCTTCAAGGTTAAATATAAAAAATAATTATTACTATTAAATTAATAATATTATAATAATTACTGAATAAAAATGAAAACAATTGAAGAAGACACTTTTGGGGGAAAACAGATTATTTATTTTTCATAATTCATGTTAAGTATTTTAAGCTTCAATGTACCCTACAAACCATACATAAGTTACTGCATAACACCTTTGGACTTGTCACATAAACCACAAACTAATTAGGCCAAAAATATTCCAGACCAGCAATTTTCCAACAGACTGACAATAAATTTTTCATAAAACCGCTTTGGCATGTAATCAATTAATATTATAGGAAATAATGACAATTACGAACCTTCGCCGTGGTCATGAGGTTTTGTATAAAAAGCTCCCGGCTTCGAGACCTTCCTCAACAGTTTCACTGAACAACTCAAGCAAACAATTAAAAACTTTTCCTCGAATAAGTTCATCTTTTCAAGATGAAGTATTTCAATTTCATTGTCTTTACTGTAGCGTTAGGCTGCAAACTGGCTGATTCATCAGCCATCGACCAAAGCATTAGTAAAGCTTTTGCTGAGGTCAAAGTTGAGCGAATGTACCAGAGATCATTGGGCGAAGCCCCAGCCTACCGCGTCCATATTAACGGTCTGGGAGAATCTCTCAAACTGAATTTGCAAACCCCTACTGAGTCCATTTTCGCCAAGAACTTCCAATATCATGAAGCTTCCACAGATCCAGAAACTGGAGAAGTTATCATGAGTGAAGCAACTCCATCTGCCGAAGAACTCCAGGCCATCGAAAAGAATTTCTACACTGATGTAGAATCAAACGCTGCTGTGTCTATGAAGCGCAATGAAAACTCTGACGCCTACCAATTCAGCGGTCGAATTCAAGACATGACTATTACACCCCAAGGAGAAAATATTCACCAGTTGGTGAGGAAGGCTTCAACACTGGGAAGAAACAACGATTACGTCGACCTTAACAGAACTGTTGAACCCGGCAAGACTTCCCGAGCCACATCCAGAGCGAACCCTGAAGTCTTTGTCATTTGGGACTACGCCGCATCAGAACAATTTGGCTTCAACCGTAACAAGATCCTAGATTATGTTGGAGTTTTCTTCCATGCCGTTAACAACCGTTTCGCCACATCTCAGGATCCCCAAATTGTCTACCGCCTTACTGGAGTCACTGCTATCACCCAGAAATCTGCACAACCCTACATGGAAAACAACCGGGTTTCAGGGGGTTATGATATCGACAAAACTTTGGAAGACTTGTCATCCTGGCTGTACCAGAACAAGGGAAGTACTCCCAAATACGACCTTGCTACACTCATTTCCAATACTGACATGAAGGCAAAGGAAAGCGATGGATCGTACTCCTCGGGTGTCGCAGGTTTGGCTTATTTGAAGGGAGCTTGCTGGAACTACGATTACGGGAAGAGATATCTCGGTTGTTCCGTCACTGAAGATTTGGAAGGTTACTTTGATGGCGCATTCAGCGTTGCTCATGAACTTGCGCACAACATGGGTGCCCCTCATGACGGCGATGAAGGCGCAACTCAGTGTCCATGGAGTGACGGATACCTGATGAGTTATGAAGGATGGGGAACCAAGCAAAAGTTCTACTTTTCTCAGTGCAGCCGGCAGTTGATGAAAAATCTTATCGAATCTGACAAAGGAGCTTGCGTCAAGACCACACAAGCTGACACCAATGTCCCCATCTCCAACGAGAACACCGGAGACCGATTTGATATGAAAGCAATGTGCGTCAAGATGACTAAGCAATCTGAAGCTGTTCCAGATCCCAACACTGATGCCAACACCCTCTGCAAGAACCTCAAGTGCCGCTTCCCCACCCCAGGTAAGCCTGCTGGATGGTACAGTATTCAAACCTTCAACCAGCCCGCAAGGGACAACTCACCCTGTGGTAATGGAGGAAGGTGCAAAGATGGAGATTGTGTCGGTGCCAGATAAATTGGCGGAAATTGAAACATTTTGCTTTATTTTACCAATTCCTTATTCGGAGTTAATGCATACATATATATAAGCTTTTAATTTATTGATATCTAATAAAAATTATTCATTCATTAGAATTCATTAAATTCGATCTGCAAAATGCAATGGAATAAAACATTCAGATTGTGCTTTCAATCGGGTGAATTACAATTCAAACAGCAATCATTTTTCATCAACCATAAGTCATGCATGGCACACAAATGGTATCGAGAAGTTTTGTAAGCGACTACATAAAAAGAGAATTGTCTTAATTTGCCCAGGTAAATTACAATTTGTAATGTAATGAAACAAATTAATCTACTCTCCAGTTAATGTGTATACTTTTGTGACTTGTGACGCTAGACATCTATGGACTTTATCATGCATGGATGCATTTTATCCCACAAGGTTTTTCGCACGAAATCTTTCATGTCTATCACCATATCCACATCTCAACTGTGATGGACAAGAGATCAAAGTCCAAAATTCCATCCAATGTTCATGCTAAGGTGAGTTGTTATTGAGTAAACGGGTAAAACAACATGGTAAGTGTTTTGATACCGGCTGAATATGAGATTGGAGTGTTAGCACGCGATGTTGTACTGTGGTAATGTTATTCCCCAGTTGCTTATATTTAGTTTGTCTTCAAATGTCACTCTTTATACAGGGTGTCCCACGATAGAGGTCAAGGATTTTGAACATAGATTCCTGAGCTAATTCTAAGCTAAAATGACTCTCTGCACTTTTGTCCAATTCGCAACC
>VYYJ01001993.1:0-24900 GCA_021029165.1 Cyphoderus albinus
TTTAGAAGCTAGACTACTCACAGGAGGAAAACACATTGTACTTGTATTTTGCTCCTTTTTCACTTTGCCCCTGCTCATAGATAATAAGCCTAAACTGTGCCCATTTTTGGGCACACTGGGTTAGGAAATTCCTAACTCCTGAATTTGTGGCTGGGCAAGCCTAAAATCCTGCCCAGCCTCCCCAGCCCAACTGGAAATTGCCCAGCCCAGGTCTTGGTTCTACGTCCAGAAAACAGCTGATACTCGTGCTTTTTTGAATAATCCTATCGGCGCTAAAAATCGGTTCGTTCAAAGTTGAGAAGTTTATTGCAGACAAACATCCATTTACCACGTGTTTAATTTTAAACTAGAGATAACAACCAAAAGTTTTTACTGCATCAAAATTGTTGAATGTGGTTAAAACGTTAATGTGCTCCATCAAATGTTAAGCGAATACTCCAATTATTGACTAAAAATGAGAATGGTCCAACTCCAATTGAAACTACATACACCTTACAATTAGTGACTTCCGTGTTCTGTGGTGAAGAAAGGTAATGGCGTAGCTTGAGGGTGCCAAAATTAACGCTTAGTTTAAGTTTTCGGATACTTTAATAGATTTCACCAGAAATGTATTACTTCATGGACAACAACCAATTCTATGTGTGGCAAATAGCAGGGTGCTACTTTTTCATGAACTGACAAAATTGCCATTGCAAATGGAGTCGCGATAGTGTGCATTGAAGTTGTATAATGGGAAGGGCGTCAATAATTCTTTATTACTTGAAAAACGTCGACTTCCATTATTTGTGGCGAAAGGCAGGCGTAACCGAGTGGACCATTTTGTTGTGCTACGAAAGTTATTTTGGTATGCGCATATTGTAAAAGAATTAATATAATGTACCGTGCAAAACCTGGCGATGTCAATTTTTTCCTTATTTGTCTCAACTACGGTTTCTACCGACCATAGTTGATAAGCGTCCCGTCCGAATGGGACGATTACAACTGACAGCTTCATTTTTAAATACATAATTTTAATTGCAATATTGGCATTAATACAATACTTGTCATTGAGTTGTTAAGCCAAGACATAAAATGTAAATGAAATTAGTAATGAATCAACTACTTTTAAAATTAAAATTAATAACGAGTCTCCGTTAAATTGTAATTTTGTCACAGTGTGGAAAGATCCCGGTCATTTGGTTACCTTCCCACGCCTCTTCTTCGTGATATTTTGAATTCAAAGTCATTGTTATCTGGATAGTTGATCATCCCCGCATCACATCCCCAACCCGGACACAAAAAGGTGTCGTCGATTTCCACATTTATTAGTGTTTCGTTGTGCCTGTCAATAAACCTGACCAGAGACTGAAAATCAGGCTCATGGATCTCTAACCCCTCCAATTTGATGCGCTCCACATGTGGAAAATACCACTCGTTGAGAGCAAGGTTCATATAATAGTCACAATCTGAAATGTGAGACAAAATTAGTTGCCTGGTTTTCCAAAACGTCAAATTCCTATATTCGGCTTCACGATTGGAGGTCGTGGTTGCAGTGGAGCAAAAATGTGGTCTACCAATTATTCTCAATGTGCCATCGGATTCATTTTCTTCTGCGATTATATAATCCTCACCATTACTCTCAACTTGAAGATACAGCTTCACAGCGGAGGTTTTCGCACGCTGAAACAGCTTGTCCCAAGTTTGACTTTCTGTTATTATTTTGTCGTCTTTCGGGTTGTAGTCTGGTGGCATTTTATTATGCAACATATTCATATTATCTTTTCCATTCTTTCGAGAAGTAATTTGTTTCAAATGGGAATAAGCAAGTGTTTCTGGTTCATGCCGTGTTCTAGAGAAAGCCTCAGGATTACGAATGGCCACAATGCAGACTAATGTCAGACAGATTAGGCTTGTCAGTGCTAACAGAAGCGTTAGTCGGGTGGACAACTGAAGTTGAGTGCTGTGTGTAACAAAAAACGAAAGTAAATCCTTAAGCAATAACTAAACTTTTTTGTTCAAATATTAATATTGAATCAGTAAATACCTGTCAAAACAATGCAGAATTCTCTTTAGGGTTACTGCGAACCCAAAAACGCAACAGCATAAACGTTGCGGCGACAATCCTAGATTTTCACTTCTGATTTCATCACTTTTCTTCTCAGTTGTCAGCAGCTGCGGTGCTCTAAAATAATGCAACCATTATTAATTATTTCACCTATGTATTCTAACAAATAAGATTGAATGCACCTTTAAGTAAAAAATAAAATTGTAACTGACGATTTTTCGGAGGTTAGGTGATGTCCTTCTTCTGGATAAATGTTGTTGAAATTATAATCCAAAGTACCTGATTCCGGATCCACAAATTTTGCCATGTTATGCCAAATTTGTAGTGTAATGTGAAATGTATGAAATATTGAACTGAAATTGTGGTGAATAATTGATTACATTTTCACATAACTTTGTTTTGAGTGAGTAATTGTAACGTGTCAAACATTTTACCCAACTGTTGAAGGAAGACTGCTGCTATTGCATTGGATGTTTTGAAAGGTATTGTGAGACATGAGATAACCTTCAGTGAGGAGCTTACTGATTCATGTAAATATTAAACACTTTTATCAACAAGCTTATCGTTAAAGTAATAACTTGAGCAAACATTGCGTAATGTAAAAATACTTATTTAAGTTGCAATACAATGCATTGTCAACATTGATTTTTATCATTAATGAGGAAAATCAAGTTATTTTACGTTACTTTTACAAGAATTATTTACATGACAAGACAATTATTAAAATGACATTACATCCGATCCGATTATCAGGGGTCAGTATCAATGACTGATTTATCTAATGTAAGTTTAAGTTACAACCTGAAAATTTACGTTTTTTATCCTTTTCAACCCAGAATTTTGAAACACGCTTCCTTTAACATTTATACATTATCCTTTGTTATGTTATTTCCCGCACGCCACGTTTGATTATTAATGTGTTTTCGTATCTGATTGAAGTGGCACAAAAACGTTGATGTATCATTTTTAACTTTGGTTTTATTAACATTTTAATCTGTTTCATTTATATATATTCAGAAGTCAGAATCTATTGAATTGGAGATTGATTACTTTCCGGTTGTTGTTGACTGGGCTTTTCACAATGTGAAACTATATCAACTTCTGTCATTATTCATCTCTATCATAGGTTCATATACAAGATTTTAGTATCAACTTTCCTCAAACATTTTAATTATTCATCAGCGCATTTTCTCTGATTATACAAATTTTAAATATTTTTTCCTTATGGCTATTACGATTACTACTGGTGCACGGTGACTGCTTCCATTTCATTTTATTTTACTTTCTGAAACTTAATCAGCGATCCGCACATTGCTTATTATATGTTGTGTCATGATATTATATTGTTTTCTACACTTATTGTAATACTTCAGTTAGTGATACATTTCATTATTTTTGGCAACTGCAAAATATTACTAATGTTCTTGGGTCAATAACATAATCCATAACTTATGGTCCATAAGTATACATTATGTACATATATACCTAAGTGATTAATAACACCTACTGGTTTTGCCATTACATATGTTAATTCTGCGATTTTTGCAACTGTATTTAAAACTACGGTTATCAGATTACAATTTCGAACAAAGCTCATTCACAACAACACGACTTATCTATTCCTACCAAAACCCGCAACAAGTCCTCAAAATCCTTGCAAATGCATTTGCGTTTCTAGCCACCACATTAGCACATACTATTTAATTCAGTGTTCGTCTGTATGGCCTCTATAATTACTTCACCAAAATAATTTAATCATTACTAATTGTGGTATGGTTTAAAATTACATGCTTTAACCTGAAAATAAAATTGTGCTTTAGGCGTGTGTACTAAAGTGTCAGCTCTATAAATTATGTGATCAAGACGGTAAGCAACATGCAGTAAAGTTTATTTGCGCCTACAGCAATCTTCCGCTTGGGCATTATTTCATAGTACAGATATACATTGAGAGTCATTGACTGATTGGTGATAATTATAAATAACGAAAACGAAACTGTTTTGTACAACTACCAAAAATTTTATTTTGCATCCTGCTGTTTGTTCATGATGACATCTTTATTACTGGAACTTCACATTCAAGCTCCAGAATATTACAAAAACCAACTAAATATCACAAACAATCCAGTTCAATTTTAACACCTCAAATTTTATTTCATTAGGATTTAGTTATATTTAAATCAGAAGGCGTCAAACTCACAAAATTAGCGTAATATTAGCGTATTAATTAAGTTATGCAATTCAAATCTAATAAAGGCTCACATTTTGTTACCATAAATATCATTAATTTTTAAACCGTAATAAAGTAAAGATTACTAATTGAACATTTTCTTACCATAAGTAAATAAAATTAGTCTCTCCTACGGATTTATTTTCTTCACATGGAAAGCTTATTTCATCTAAGGCAGAACCAAAGTTAGCTTTAACCGGATACTTTTTTGATTCGATTAAATAATCGAAAGTGTAAAATAAAAGCTAAACCGAATAAATTACAGATAATACCTATAATAAAATAAAATACCCCGCACACAGCAACGTCTCTCACCACCACTGAAACCCATTTGTCAATATAAAGAACATTACTCAATATTTATTTAATTATTTACTTTAATAGTAAAATATTATTTGGAGCTGTATGTAGTTTGAATTTTCAATTTTGAATTGCATTATATTAAAATGGACTTGCTTTTTTATTTATTTTGCCATCCGCATCCTCTGTCTCATTCAGTAGGTAACTTGTGTATTAACAGAGACGTATTTTATAGAGGTTTTTATTTTTTGCCTTTGTAGGAATGCAATCAAATTGCAACCTGTCGAGAGATGATCTGCTACCAAATGGAATAGTTTCTTATTTAACTCCGTTTTATAAATTTTAATCCCAGATTAATAACTATCATACGTACGGATTATTTCAATTGATTGCACGCAGAACGTCTGGCATTTTTTAGATGTACGCGCAATTATGTAGTGTATCAGTATGAACCAGAGAAACACCTGCTAGTTATGTAAGTTTCTGTTTTTCATGCAGATTTTTAAGATTCATTACGGACCGTATTGCAGACAAAAATTAATGAATGAATGAAAGCAATTACTTCGGGACACTTGGGATATTATGATATTGTATTACTTGCGTAATATCGTCATAATTTAAATTTAAATTAAATTCTTCGCAATTCTTTAGTGGGGATGGACCATTCACGCTGTTGGTGATCGTGGTTTTCTGATCTCTTTCATACAATTAATTTTGCCTGTTAGATTGTTTATTTTTCTTACAAAATTGTTTATTTTAAGAAATGAAAATGAAATCAAGAAAAGATTCGAATAAAATTGTTACTAGTGACACAATTAATTTTGCCTGTTAGATTGTTTATTTTTCTTACAAAATTGTTTATTTTAAGAAATGAAAATGAAATCAAGAAAAGATTCGAATAAAGTTGCTACTTGTGACGATCAGGTTGTTTTAGAATGTGACGATAGTGACGGTTTAATAACCATTACAGTGCCTGTTAAATATGATACAGACGAAGGGAACGAAGACACAAAACAAATTGATGATGAAGTTGAAACTCCTGATAGTAAAAGCGACAATTCCCCTAATATTGTCGAGAATGGATGGGTTTTGCTGGAATCCTGGGGCAAGTCAATTTAAATAATATCAAGTAAACATCAAAAGTAATTAAAAATGTTTTTTAATTACATGTGTATAATTAACCTAGGTTGGAGGCACAGAATTCCCATGAGCCTGAGTCTCATTTTGTTCGTGATAATCTACGACGTTCTTGTGATAACAATCAAATATATTAGGAAAGACATTTTTACTCAGAAGGAACTCGCGTTTGCGCCCACCACTAGTGAGTTTTATGTGAATCATGATCATGAACTTATAATTTTCACTTTTTTCTAACCACAAGTTCAAGTGAGGATTTTCTTATTTTCCAGTAATTGTACTGGCGGAGGTTGCAAAACTAATGCTAAGCCTGTTCGTTCTCCGTTGTTCGGAGCACAACAGTTTGAAATTGCTGTTGGGAGAACTGAAAAGAAAATTATTTCTGGATTGGCGTGACATGCTAAGAATAATGCTGCCTGCATTTCTTTACGTTTTGCAAAATAATTTTCTGCATTTTGCCGCACACGAGTTGACACTTGCCACTTTTGAGGTACAGAGCAAATCTATGGAAATTCTTTATATTGATTGATCATCATAAAAATTGTTTCTGAGATTTTTATAACTCGCAGATTACACATCAACTAAAAATTATTTCCGCTGCAATTTTTGGGATCGTAATTTTGAAGAGGAAGCTTTCACTGATGCAATGGTTCAGTTTATTTCTTCTCGTTTCTGGAGTTATTATGGTGCAAATTACTCAAACCGACCCGATCATTCCCACAGAAATGATTTTGACTATTGACAGTGAAGGGAACGGGGAACTCCTGATTTTTCACAATCCCAACTCCCGAAACAAATTGGATGGATTTCTTTTTTCGTTCTCCGCCTGTCTCATATCCGGCTTTTGTGGAACATTTTTGGAACATATCTTTAAGGAAAATCCGTGTGTCTCCATTTGGATGCGAAATGTCCAGTTGGCAATATGGTCAATTCCATTCTCACTTCTTGCGTGTTCCGTGGAGTATGAGAAGATACAGGCAAATGGATTTTTCTACGGGTAATGTAAATTCAGGCTAAGTTTCGATTGATCAAAATATTAGCATATATTTTAAAGGGTACTATTTGTTCATCCAGATATAATGCTATCACGTGGATTCTGGTACTACTCTACGCAGTCGTTGGAATATCAGTCGGTGCTGTGTTAAGACACGCCGACGTCATTCTGAAGAGTTTCGCCACATGTTTGGCAATTATCATCGCGTGTCTTCTCTCACATTTCTTTTTCCAGGCGGAGTTTTCCCTTCTTTTTGGTATTGGTGTTGGCCTAGTCACAATTTCAGTTTTTGTCTACAGCTGCAGTTCAAAAAGAAAAGGTTATGTTCCTATTAAGTGATATTTTGGTTTTTTGTGTTAGTGGAATCTTAATCACTACTTCAAATACATTTCTTACGAACAGTCCCAATCATTTTGATATCTTATCTACTGTAAATGTCAGAAGTTTCATAATCATGGTAATGAGATAAAAAACAATTCTACCTCAAGTGCAATTTTAATTGAGTCCATCTGCACACTTTATTTATTTAATAATTGACTGCGCGGCTACATATATGTAATTAGAGTTTACCTTCTTACACAACATTTTCTTACTCGGACATTTTCACTTCCAAAACTAATAACGTAAATCACATATTATGGAATACATCATGGCAGTTTAATCCGAAAAGTCATATTATTGCTGGTAAAGTACAACCTACCTGTTTCTTAACCAAAGCTTTTTAGCACAGAATTTGCGAGGTTGGCGTTTAATAGTGTCTATGCAGAATCCAATAACTATTTTTCATACACTCATTACAAACAAATTTACAACAATCCATATTACGTGGATATATAACTGAACAGAATGTTTTGTAAAATGTAAAAAAAACTAACTTTTGTGCGAAGAATTAACTCTAACGAGACTAATTATTTCATCTTATGTTTAAATAGTATTTTTTTGTCATAGGTTTCAATCATATAAGCAACATTAAGTTTGCACATATTTGCACCAAACATTATAAATAAACAAAAATTACAAATTAGGATGTATTATTGGTCAGCAGACCGACACTTTTATTAAAACTATTGATTAAATAATTGTATCGTGTATCAGTAACACAAACGTATCTAATTTTTTTCTATAGTAACTTATTGGATATAATTTAGCTAAAAAATGAATAGTTGTAACAAACAAGTGGTCGCACAATTTAGCAATTTTTAATTTGCTCAAGTAGAAATTTAAAATTATACAAATTCATCTGTCAAACTTTCATCTAATTGAAACCACCTAATTGGTATAATATTGTCTGTTGAAAATTCCGGCTCGGTATTCATCAATGCTAGAAATTTACGTTAATATTTAACAATAATTACTGGTTTCTAAAACGCAAAATATTTAGCTGTTGTCTGAGCCAGCGTCTACGTGTATTATTTGTTTATTTCGGATAATGTAACAAACGCATTAGATAGTAATGTTAATTCGAGTGAACCATTTATTAAAACATGCATATTTTAGTTTTGTTGTATAGAGCTACATGACTAACATAAAAATCCCTCCTCTATCACAACTGTTATCATTATAAATTACTGTTTATTTTCAACCAGCAATAAGTTGACGGTCTGATTAACACAAAACCCAAACAAAACCAGAGGGGTCAGCTCGTCAAAATAATTACTGGTGAAAAAGTTGATTTTAAGGACAGGCAGAGATCTCATATATCTTATCAGAAGCCGTCTTTTAAATCCGCCACCTGAAACCTGAGCAGAAGTGCCTAGTACAGGAGAAGTCCAGATGTAATGCCTTGTAACGTAGCGACTGTTTGAATATAATTTACTGGCGTATTTAAAACAAACTATGAAGATCGTCCCCACAAAGAAAACTCCGCTGCTGAATGAAAACCAAGTCGAGAATTCCATTTTTCCAAATTGGGTGAATCCGATTAAAGAGCAATTACAAAATCCAAAGGTCAGCTGAATCATATACGCTGGAATTATTGTGCGTTGAAACATGTCATTGTAGAGAACACAGAGCAGCTGAATTTCTCTGTATATTCGGGGCAGTTTTTCCACATCATTCAGGTCATAGTTTTGTATATGAAATTTGAAAACTTCCAAAGAGCTTCGCAGTGAAAATAACAAAATATTTAGGACAACACAGCAATCAAAGATTAAGTAGCCCATTTGGGTTCCCCATGTAATGTAGGTAATGAACGCTGCTCCAACTCTTCGTCCAGTTTCCAGTCCCATCCAAGTCGCCCAGTTTTTGCTTTTGATGTTTGTCAAAAATTCAAAGTCCGAAAAGCACCATTTTGGTAACGTATTAATTGGCATTAGAGGTTGTCCCAAAGGAGAGAAAGTGTTTCCAATTAGTATAAACAGCAAGTTTAGTCGCGTGAAATATTTCGAGGCAATTAAGCACCTCCTTGCTTCCGCTGACGATGTTGACGTTTTTGCGTCTGAAGAACCGTATCGAAATTCAAAACGCAAAAGTTCGTTCAGAAAATTTGTGAAATGATGACAGTGACGGCGGTGAGTGTGTAGTGAGGTTACCAACGCAGAAAACCAGGCGATCCTTGCCAAGTTGAAGGAGGATTCAAAGAAAGTGTCACTTTCGAAGAAGTACTTAAATACAGCGAGTGCTACCGTTATGTAGGCGATGGGAATGACAATCTTTGAGATTTTATCTTTGTAATGTGGATGCGATTTAAACTCGTATTGATATTGCTTCCCGAGAAAATCTGTTTCAGAAACAGAGATTTTGATTAATTTATAAGCAGAGTGGTTATTAGGGAAACAATATTTGTTTGTTTGTTTCAGGATTGTGTCAACCTCTGAAATGAGGTTTGTGGCGAGTAGCATTTTGGGAAATGTTATTAATGTTTCTGCGACTTAGTTCGTACTATTGCTTTCGTAGTTGTTTCAGGAATGAATATATTTACGTCATTTCATCATTACCGTTTTTGTCTCTACTCGTTGTCATTCAAAGCAGCCGTGTTTTAATTGAAGTAGTCGTTGAGTAACGGAAATCTAATTAATACAGACTATTCTATTTCTGATTCGTCTGGACACAAAACAATAGAGACATCTTGTCCGCACGTTTGCCTATTTTTCAAGCCCCTTTAACCAATTAAGTGACAAAAATCCTATAATTTTACTCTTTTCTCCAAAGCCTGTAATGATCTGTCATTATAAATTGTCAATAGCATGCCACGCATGTATAATGTCACAAAATGAGGCACTAAATGATATATTTCAGATAAACCTTCTTCAAGAAACAGTTGATTATTCTCGATGAACTGAAGACTTCAATCAGAAAACGGTTCAGTGTGTAATTAAAATCTCCCAACTGCACTGGCGTGGCATTCATTAGAATATTGTTAATCAATACAGGTATCTACGAAACACAATCTAGTGGCTGCAGTATCCGGTGTATATTTTGCGAAATTTATTAACTTAGGTACAGAAATAATCGTATCAACCTGTAACATTAGGTTGTTAAAGGTGACAACGCTTACAAAATTCCATATACTGTTTTACTCATTAAGTCTCCAAGCAAAAAGTTTTAATTGACATTATTTCAGCAACCTTTTTGTTATCTAACAAATGCAATGCGGCCAAAGCACGAAGATATTAAAGATGTTTCACCTACACATGTGTCCAGAAGCAATGCATTTAAAGTCCTTGTTGACACTAAATGACAAAAATTCTCTAATTGCATTTGTTCCTCTAACGAATCTAATAAATGACTGCGTCACTGGTGTGTCACCTATCTGTATACTTACGTCAGTTTTAATTTTACCTTCTTAATGTCACTTAATGAGAGAATTAAATGGTATATTTCCGATAAACCTACTACACAAACTAGTATAAACTACTCTATTATACACCATTGTTTAAAGAATGAGAGTTTTTGATAACCTCACATCAGTACTTGAGGCAGAAAAGTTATCTTGT
Organism: Cyphoderus albinus; assembly: GCA_021029165.1. Classification (NCBI taxonomy): domain Eukaryota; kingdom Metazoa; phylum Arthropoda; class Collembola; order Entomobryomorpha; family Paronellidae; genus Cyphoderus; species Cyphoderus albinus. Next base: position 10,638 of record VYYJ01001993.1, read on the forward strand.
GTACAATTAAATTAATTTTCTGAGTTGCTTTGCATTCATTAGAACACTGCAAATTATTACTGGAGCTGTTCGAGTGTTTACAATTTTTATTTTGTTTTCTCAAAATTATTAACTAATAAAATAATTTATCCACTTTTGCAACTGACAAAACAACAAAGCAAAACCATACGCATACCTAACAAAACTGACCTGTTAACAATATTGACAGGATATAAGTGTGCCAATGCTTATATAAATGTCGTCGTCTATGGCAAACAATTAATGTTTTTCTGATTAAGATATTTCTGATGTTTATTTTGACGACAGCATTTGCAACACGCAAAGCATTGTGTTGTGTATATTTTACTATTCCATCCAAAATATGTACTAGGTAAAAAATAAAATCTGCCAAAGAATAATTAAGCTGGCCACACTGCTGCTTTACTTTCTTGGGATTGGTTTATAATTGTAGGTAATAAGTATTCAAAATGTTAATAAAACTTAAACAATTTTTTTAAAAAGGTTAAGGTTATTCATTTCATGAAGCACTTACAAATTAAGTAAATATGCGTCACATTCACAGCTGAAAAGTTCACAAATGGGTGCGGCTGGAAATAGCTAGAGTATCAGTTGTTAGTGTAGGAAATTTGGTTTCTGTTTTGAACACAAAATTTGCACAACGAGTGTAGAATTTAGAGTAGCATCCTATAGAAAAAACGGAACTTGCAAATTTTGACGCAATTTTTAAAATGGTTACCATTTCATGATTATCATTAACAACCGCATAAATAGGTAATTCGACAATATATAAAGCGTAGAGAAATATTATAGAGGGCAAACAACTAAAAATTCGTTTACAATATTCGTTTGTTAATTAAATTGCAAAAATATAAAATTCCTGAATGTATTCAATCAAGGTCTTGGTATTTTGCCCATGTGTTTCTAATGCGTCATTCCTTGGCTTCTAATTATTTTCACGGTTCAGCTACGTAAGCGTCTCTTCAAAAAACAACAATTAGTGTAGAAAATATAATGTAGTAAGATTGCCGATTAGGAGATTGGTAAAGCAAAGAGATAAAAAAAACTGCAACCCATTGGACTAGCTAATGAGTTACAGCTCTTTTCATGTGAGTACACAATAATCACAGGACCTTTTTCCGACAAGGAAATTACAGATTTGGTTCCTGCGCCATCGTTTTCAATGGTTTGTGTATGTGAAAGATTTGGTTTTAATAGTTATTAAAGCTGTATTCCTTCGGTAATCACAGTTTATTTAGGATTAAGTTTTGTTTGTTATGTTGAGTTATGCTAAAGCGACAATATACTTTTCTCAATTAAAATCTGGGTTAACGATGAAAGAAGGTTGTTGCAGCAGCGTTAGGGTTTTTGTGCAAAGGTTGAAATGTAAAAAATACCATTGTGTTCCACAAATAAGATGAAGTAAGAAACAAATACATGCGTTTCTGAAATAATTAATAGTATAGTACTTGTGTTGAATAGTACCAGATTCATAACATAGTGATGCTTTCTGTTGCGTATACATTTTAAACACTAATTAATAAATATAGCAACAAAGATATGGCACACTACCTCATATATGATTATGAAACATTTTCAAATATTGTTAATGTATTTTTTTATTTTCTTGGATTAGTTGTTGGTATGAAACAAAGTATAAGTTAAAACCAGTTAATTCAATTATCTCGGGCGGAGTCGTTTCAACTAACTTAGGTGCAATACTAGCCTGAAAAAAGTCGAAATCGGCTAAACAACATCAATCCGTCGTCCAACCTAAGCCTTTTACAATTAGGCAAGGTTGAAAATAGCGTAGGTTCGACGACGGACTCATGTTGTATAGCCGAGTTTGGCTATGTCTCAGGCTATTTTTCATCGATATCGCGACTCGATTTTTTCGAAAATAAAAAAAGGGTATTTCCAGTTTTTTCCTCAGAGATGCCCTGATGTTCTGAGCTTCAGAAAAGTATAACACATAAAGGCACATTTCTTTTCTATTAAGCCCTGAAAAACGCCCATCATTAAAAAGAGTTTAACGTGGGTGGGATATCTCGCAAAACTCAGTAAAAGTGCTCTAAAAAAATCATTTTTGCTCCAAATGACTCGAGTAAGGTGTCGTTCAATGCGTCTCGGATAGGACTATTCAAGAAAAATACTAGCTAAAGAGTGGTTTTTAAATAAGTAACACAGTTTTGCAATAAAATTGCAAGCGTTAATTATATGAATTAGAGGCAACGTAGGGTAACAAAAATTGGCACACAAATGAGTCAAAAGCTGGTTGTTCGAAATCCATTTAGTTTGGTCTACTCCGTTCTACGAGGCAGTGACTCCACTAAGTTTGCGAAGGTCGTCACTGGAAGATTTTTCCGGAATATTTGTAGATTTGCTAAAAATTACTGCTTGATCGTCGAAATTGACGCTTCGTAAACTTTTTCCATCAAAAAAGACCACAAATTTTCGATTGGGTCGAAGTCTGGACTGTTTCCGTGCCAAACACCTTTGTGCCAGTACTGGATCTTCTGGGACTCCAGATGATGAAGTGTTACCTTTGTCGTGTGTGGCGTGGCTGCATCCTGCATAAAAAACATTTGCTTTCGATGGGAAAAAGTCCACAATCCTTCATGGTTTCAATAACAAAAAGGAGGGATTTTTTCCCTGTAGCGTTTCCCTGTAACACACGCTTCAATCACATGCAGCCTGGTGGCACCCCACGAGAGCAGAGCCCTCACGTAACCAACATTTGGAGAGGGTGTTTTGGGCGAAGTATTGGTCGTACATTCTCCGTATTTTCTGTGTAATATCTACTGATATGTGAGTTTCGACTGGCAAGAAGTTTCACCTGCGAATCACCTGTCCAGCGGATATGTGACCTCATTTGTTTTTATACTATTTCCAACCCCTTTTTCGAACGTTTGGCAGAATTTCTCCCAATTTTCAATTTTTTTGTTAAAAAGTGTTTCTGAGGTCGAGTGTAAGTTCCTCTTCCTAATGATTGACACTTGACATAACGTCGCATCGCTGTTCGACAGATTTGTTTAAAATGACTTCTGGAAGAAACGGCTGTGTTACTTATAAAAAAACCACCTTTTAGTAGTTCCCAAGTTCCTCTTGACTTGGAATACCATCCTTTAAAAGTACTTACAAACCAAGGAGGAATATAAATATAAGTTTTGTTCCTACTGCTATCAGGATATACATACTAGCAAATACAATTACAGTAATACAGTAATATCACCGTCGTCAGCAGAAGCAGAAGCAAGGAGGTGTTTAATTGCCTTGAATTATTTCACGCTGTTAAACTTCCTGTTTATATTGATTAAAAACACGTTATGTGGTGGGGCCTTGGGTGTCGCCAAAAAAATGTGAAAAAAATCCGTTCAGTCACATACAACGGAGAGAGATTTTCAAATGCGCCTTATTTAACCAGTTCATTAGTTGTCAGCCGCAGTAATTGATTGATTTAATATGATAGTGTAAGTTAGCGAAAAGCCAACATTTAAATGTTTAAAATTGTTTCCCAAAATAAAATCGTGCAATGCATCGTAATCAAAAATTAATTTTAAAGTTATTTTCGGGAGATTCGCCAAGCAGCTTTTTCCGCTGGTAAAAAATTTATGTATATGCAAAAAGTCCTTACTATTTTATGATAAGTCTACCTTAAAGCGCATTGTATAGCGTACTACAGATGTAACTTACATTTTCGTCGTCATTTTAATTTAGATTTATTTTTGAATAGTTTGTTTTACCTTTTTTTGCCGTTTCTAACAAAGTTGGTATTGATTTCAAAGTTGATTGTTAGGCAAACCACGAGCGAAAACATTTCGTCCAAGATTTCTTTATTTTAAAGTTGTTCAAACAGTTTGTACAATAAGTTGACAACATCGAATATTAACTAGAAGAGAATCAATCTACATATTCTTAAAATCAATACCTATTCTGAGATACATTACTATTATAATTCTGTAATTTAACCAAATCTATTAATGTAAGTGATTACTATGTACATTACCAGGTTTTGTAACAACAAAATGATTATTCTTACATTAGAAATGAATTCTTAATGTCTTACGCTAATACATAACTTAACAATGTGTTTGTAGTTGTCTAGGATTAGTCAAAATGTTGCTAAATTCCAAGATACTTAAAAGACTAGGCTATTCTCTTTAAACAAGAGAACAAAATCGACAATTCTCTCAGTTACTTCGGAGAAGAAGCTGCCTACGTATTCCTTATTAATTGTAAAGAATGATCCAAACTTAATTTGCAGAGGACGTAATGATTGTAGCTTGATGATATTGAACTTTGTGGTTCTAGTTTTTAGCTCAGTGTATCTAAACTTCGCTGCAGTTATTTGTTGCTTTAACACTACCTCTGTTAACATCAAGCCGTATACAAGATTTGGAAGGCTAAGTGCGCACAATATAATTATACCAAGTGTAACTAGAACAAGCAAGACATATACAAACCGTTCGAGCTTTTCAAAAGCTTGGATACAGAGTCCCACCGTCAACACCAAGCCCCAGAAACCTGAAGTTAAAAGAATAGAAGCGAATTGTGCAACAAGTTCCTCAACCAATCCGTATGCTACTATAAACCTAATGTAGAATTTAACAAATTTTTCTGTATTCTGCAGCTTGTAAATAAATATATTTGTAATGTTTAAAAAAGCATCCAAACTAACGGTTAAAAGTAATATATAGTATGATAACGTGCGGCTAAATTCTAGAAGCCCAGTAGTTACAAGGCATGTTGCAATAAGCAGAAGAGTAATTGTAGTTTCAATGTCGTAATCCATTACGTTTCCGGGAAGGATGTCGTAGAAAATGAAACGAACACAATCACAATGTTCGAATATAATAAAAATTATGACCACCTGGGGTAGGACGCTAATCACGAAACACTCGAAATACAGCAGTGCACCAATTTTGTCAGGCTTACCATTGTTGTTATACTCACCCTTGCTGTTGAATGCTTCAGGTCGGTACTCTGAAATTGAAGTTTTAAATTTAGTTTGAGATTTTATTAGATTTTTGAACTTGTATGAAAACATCAAACATTTACCTCTTGTCAGAATTGAATCAATTTTATAAATTTCATTGAAGCATTTTGTGAACAAGTGTATATTTGGTAACGACAGTATAGCCAATACCCATATCAGTAAGATAATTGCGGCTAATCCGAACAATGCCAGACGCTGCGAATTTGATAGGTGCAATCGCTTTTCAATCCATAAATCTGAACCCAATACGTAGAGATTCCCTAGTGCCAACAACAGTGAATTTAGCATGAACAGGTACCAGGAAATCCAAATCAGCCATGATTTCGAAATTGCGGTCTCACTAACGTCAGAGTTCCATTGCTGGAGGTATGGCGGAAGGTAGAAGAAAATTTGTCGTTGAAGTTTGATTGCCTTCTTTTGCGAAACGGTTAGCATTATTGAAGGAAAATGTAAGTGGATCTAAATGATTTACCAAAAACTTTAATCTTCGAACTTGTAATTTTGACCTCAAACTTAAAATCTTTGGGTTTTTAAAAATCTTGTTCACTTCGATTAGATTTAGTGGATCAAAATACAAAACTCCCCTAAAAAATTTATCTTGACTGGAGTTGTAATGTGAAAACCTGACAGCTACAGTGCTTGTTAGACACTGATTTCTCCTACTCCGAAATCATTTTTTTTTTGCTCTAACAAACGTGTTTTTAAATATTGTTTTTGATTGGCTTCAAAAAATCTCATAATTTTAGAACAATTATCATTTCAAAGTAATTGATTGAAATTTTCCGTGTTTTGAAGGATGGTTTTATTTGCGTAGTTACGTTCCAATTCTCAAATCCAATTATTTTGTTTTTCTCCTTGATTTACTTCCCACGCCGTTGTTATTCAATTTTTAAACAGCAAACCACTGCACTCTTCGATGATAGGAGGTTCTTTAGACATTTAAATCAAAACACATTAATCGAAAATTTTGTTCTTGAATGAAAAACAAAAAAACAAGTAACAAACATTCTTTACTTCACAATGGGCATAAATTAATTTTTTCGTAAAAGCTTATAGTTTAGTTTACTGCGCAATAACGTTTAATCTGCAATTGGTTCAAAAAGCAAGGAGAAAGTCAAACCAACATCAAATTGAGTTTTTTCAATCAAATATCAAGAATAAAGTAGAAAGCAAAAACATTTTTGAGAAATTAATTCAAGACAAATTTCACTACAAAATTGTTTTCGATGAGGATTTGACCTTACTAAACATTCGGCCTTTCTGTTGTAGAGTTTAAACAACTGTAATTGAAAGACCATCCAATTTGACTTCATATCTATTTACAATGATGGAATGAAAGATTTGTTTCGGAAACGTGTATTGCTTAATTTTATTCAATATGAGAAAATACAATTGATGTGAGAAAATAGACATGATTCTATGTAGGTTTTTTGCCAATAAGAATGATTGCAATTTGATTCACTTTGTATCACCAACTAGGTATAATCATAGTCATATTCAAATTATAACAGTAATTGCTAAATAAGTACATTTAAATCACGAAGATTTTACAATTATTCACTTTTAGCTTAGTTACAATTTTGTGAAGGTTTAACGTCATCTCAAAGTAAATGGTTAAGTATTAACAAATCAAGTATTAAACAGGTTAGCAATTACATACGCTGTTGATATTGATGAAAGCATCAGTATGGAAAAATGAAAAGACGCTCATCATAAAATAAAATAAAAATGGCTTTTATAATTTCACTGTTGGTTTAATGTGTGATATAGTAAGAGGCAGATTTAAACTAAACAGAGGCAAATATTTTTTATGTTTACTTAATTATGCAACAAAGTTTAGGCGATAATTCAGGTTTATAGTTGAAGTTTGACTGCGTTCTTTTGCGAAACAGTTAACATTTTTGAAGGAAAAAGTAAGGGTATGTCAACTAATTTTTGAAGAACTTCAATGTTCAAACTATAGTCGAATTTTGATTTGAAACTTAAAATCTTCAATCTTTCTTCAATGTTTCTCAATTAGACAAGATTTAGTTGATGAAAATACAAAACCTCCCTACAAATTATATCTTGCTTGATGTTGTAATGTGAAAACCTGGCAGCTACTGTGTTAGTTAGACACTAATTTCTCCTATTCCGAAATCATTTTATGCTCTAACAAACGTGTTCTTAAATATTGTTTTTATTGGTTTAAAAAATTTCATCATGTTAGCACAATTGTCATTTTGAAATGAAATGTCATCCACGCCCCCGTAGAAAAACCTTTCAAAGTAATTGATTAAAATTTTCCATGTTTTGAAGGTTGTTTTTCATTGATTTGCGTAGTTGCGTTCTGATTCTCAAATCCAATTATATTGTTTTTCTCCTTGAGTTACTGCCTACGCTTTTATTATTCATTTCTTAAAGAACAAACCAATAATCGATGATAGTAGGTTAATAAGAAACTTAAATTCAAACAAATTAATGGAAATTTTTATTCTTGAATGAAAAACAACCGATTAACAAACATTTCTCATTTCACCGGTGTGCATTATTTTTATAGTTTTCGTAACTCTATTGTGTTATATGTACATACTTACAATAGTGAGCAATAACGTTCAATTTACAAGCGGTTCAAAACAACAAAGAGAATGTCAAACCCACCACCAAATTGAATTTCTTCTGGCAAATGTCAAGAATAAAGTATAAGAAAAACTTGATGTAAAATTATTGTAAGATTGTATAATTCGATGACATGAATCCTTGTGAGGTAGCAACCTAATTTAAGAATTGCCTTTCTCTGTATAATTTAAAAAACTATAATTGAAATACCATCAATTTGCAATGACGAAATGAAAGATACTTCTCGAAACGAGTATTGCTGAATGTAGATTGTATAATCTACAATCTAATTGGTATGAGAGAATAGTATGAAAATTCTTTCAATTTTATTGCATGCCCAGGAAGTGCATAATTGTATGGTATAAAAATCTTTTGTTACAAAATGGTCCACACAAAGTGTTTGAGCTTCACCGGTTATTTCGTTTTAAACAAATATAATTATGTATTTATGCAGATCAAAAAGACTTCCTATCACCAAATAGGTATAATCATCGCAATGCTCAAATTGGAGCAAAAATTGATAATTCCATTTGAATGATGACGATAATGTAACAATTAGTCATTTTGAGCAATATCGTCGTTTTGTAACAATTTAACGTTATATAAAAATTAACGTGACAAAAATTCCATATTTGTAAATTAGATTGTTCAGTCTTTGACTCTGGATTGTGTTAAATAAATAATGTGAAAGCTTTTCAAGCATCCTTTAAAAAATCACAGTTCAAAAATAGCCTTAAAATTAAATTGCCTGAAGCAAAGTCACCAGTATGCAACCTATATCGTTTATAGAATCACAAAATAAATCCAATGACATAGTATTTTAATAATTTACTTAATTTATAATTTTCTACTAGTGAAAATTTAAAGCCACCGCCGATTGAAAGCAAGTTAGTCGGTCATCTACACTGAACATAAACTCCTTGGATGCTTCTCGTAAATCTTAATTATTTTATTTAAACCTAGTATGACTAATTGAACATAGTGTATCAAAAATTAAATAATATGGCATTCGACATGTAATATTTTAAATCGAGTAGTTTACAGTTCTGCATGATTATGTGCATCATTTGGTTTGAACTGTGTAACGGATTTGTATTTCCAAAGTAATAACAGGATTAGCGTAAACAACTCCGCCCAAGATAAATTTAATAAATTATTGAATTTTATAATAATTATTAAACTCATTAGTTTTACATTTCGAGGCTGATAAACTAGATAAGTCACGAGAGCTTCATTTATTTTCAAAATATGTTTTTTCATATGTACCAAAAATCAATACAGGTAAATGAAAAAATAATCAAAATTTGACATTTTTTATAATGAGATATGTGATTTCACATATGAATTAACAAAATATACATTCTACTTTTAGTACTACTTTTACATATTATGTAACATAACCAAAACATACAACCATTCAATTTAATATCAGTCTTATCACGGAACTAATAGAAAATGGTTGTTTATCGCTCAAGTATAGCATAACAAAAACAAGAATAAACAGTAATTACGAATACAGCTTAATCACTATTAAAAATAATTTTTGGGTCATAAATATTGTTCAATTTCGCATTTACACCATTGTTCAATTGTTAGTGAATTTATTTACATTAACAAGGAACAAATATGGCCAACACGGACATTTTAGTTAAACAATTCAAAGTAGAAGTGGGCACGACGGTTTTATTCAACAACTCGATAATTAAATTATAGCAAACAATAATAAAACATTTAATTGATTATAACTAAAATTGGCTGAAAGGAAATCGCTTCTTGATCTTGCTCAGTCAAACCCTCAACTCATACTGCGCTTTTTCCTTGTTCCTTCTCTTTTCTTTCGAGTTCTGTCTCGAATCTCATTCTTACATTAGTATCGATTCATTCAACACACAACACAAACGTATTTATTTCAAACGTAGTCGTATGTCGACTCGAAGGAAATCGTAATATATTCACCAAAGAGCCAATCAGCTTTCATTTCATACTCGTAGTGTCGACTTGAAGGAAAACTAAATTCCTTCTCTCTTTGTTTATTTGTAGTCACAATCAATCAAACACAAATTTCATTTCATTTTGAAATGCAAACAAAACACTAAATGGCATATTGACTCAACAGCAACACAATCAAAGAAGCGATTTTTCATAAATATATTCAGGGAATTTAATTTTGTATTTTAGTAAAGTACTTAATAAACGGATAGTATTTACTATTTTTTTATGTCTACCCTTTCCAATTTTTTCGTACGAGTCATAAATATTTTCAAACTTTCTATTTACGACATTATTGAAAGTAATCAAAATTAAGATGATAATCGTTTCTGAAGGCGTCGGAATTGGTATGTTGCGTTTTTATATTAGATGTGCATTTCAGTTCTATACTTGCTGTGCATATCTCTAGTCCAAAACAAAAACAAAACTGTGAGCCATGTGACAAAAAACCCGGCGCATAAGATATTTTGGCTTTCAAATCTGTTTGTTTTCAAACTATTTTCACAATTTTGTGTACTTTTTCAGCTGAATGTGAGCATATGTATTTACATAAACCAAAAGTGCTCTATATTAGACGAGAAACTATTCTTAAAAAGAAATTTGTTTCAATTGAAGTTTTCTTAACAAATTAAATACATAAGTGCTTCAATTATATACCATTTCCGCGTAAACAGCTGAGTTTTAGTATTGTCAGTTTAATTAGCTAATTATTTTTTGGCAGATTTTATTTTTTACTCGTTCAGAGATACAATAGCTGGCGCGTTTTGTTTTAGTCAGGTTGTACATTAAACTTTTACTTATATTTCTTGACAATGAATGTCTTGATTGTTCTCAATGTGATGACCATAGCTGCAAGATACCATTATAATTTTTTACCCATAATTTGTACACTTTTGTGCATAATTTCTTTCGTCCTCCTTTAATTTATCTAGTTGTTTCCAAACAGGTTTCCACGTTTGCGCACGTCATCTGGAGAATCCTTGTTTTATATATCCAAAAGTAAAAAAGTCAATGGGGCTTATGTCAAGTGACTTCACAGGTATCTCGAAATTTGGTATAATTCTTATTACTTTGGATTATCTGATTTTGGTCTCAAGCATTTCAGTTTTGTGGGCGGTGTGCGATGAAGCTTTATAATGATAAATCGCAACTTTGTGAAAGCCATTTACCCTATATCCGGAGAAGATGAATATTCGCCAATGGCTTTTCCAACGACACTGCTGCGCGTCTTTCTCCAACACAATTAATATATTATTATTCATTATCCACCAAAAGTGTCTTCCTGATATAACGACAGGAGTAATAAAACATAGAGTGCGAAAGGGCGACCCCTCATTCTGCTGGAATCATTTTTGGCATTTTGGATCTGACCCCTTTGAAATTCTTTACATTCAAACTTAACAAGTTTAACTACTGAACAAATGCATTAAATGATAGTTTCTATTTCAATATACTTTTATTGATTATTGACTAATTCATTTAATTAGCAACGTTTTGAATTTCTTGCAATCATAATCATGTACGGGAAATACGTACAACTTAATGCAACTAATGCAAGAGTTTACAGAATTATGTTGTGAAAATATTTATGTACGCAAGACAAAAGAAGGCTCCATTATTTGCCCAACAATGGAGAACAACAATGCCAAATGAAAAATTATTTTACAGCATCGTAATGGCTTTTTTGATATAAAATAAAACTTATTTAAAAGCAATATTGCACGAAACATTTGGGACGCAAGAACGCCATCCATATAATCTTTTGCTTTGTTTAGTGTGTTTTTTCTTCAGGTAGTTGAGTTTTTTTACGGGTTAGTTATTTGTGAAGAAGTTCGATGTGCTCTACATTTTGTTTTAGCTATCGGAAGTTTGAAAACTAAAGAAAGCAATTTTTATTTTTTGTTTAAATTTAAATAATACACAATACTTCAAATTGTAATGCTTTAATTTGAAATGGTATTTAATTTTATAAAGCTTCTACATGAACAGGGAGATTGTTGGACTGTGTTTTCACTTTGCATTAAAGCTTGTTTTCGGTTTGCGCGGGGATAATAAGTGGGGCGCCGCAGCGCTATTAGTTTACACGTTATATTTATTTGAGTTTAAGTTATTTATGTACTAGATTTAAATATTGCTAAGAATTATAGAATTATTATTAACATAACAAAAGCCTTGAATCCTAGCATTCAATCTAATTTTAATTCCACTCGGAACTAATAGAAAATCCCTTGGTACAAATTGGTCCAAGAGGTTGGGGTACAGATTCAACGTAGTGTAAACGTAAACGTGACAAAATATGGTGTATTATTATCAAGGTTCTCGGTTCTTTGTAGTTCGTTTGCATCTTTTTAAGAAATAGTTTAAAAACGTTTCACTAATAATCCTTTAAAAAATAAACGGTCAAAAATAGCCTTAAAAATAAATTGCCTTAAAGAAGGTCAACAGTATGCAACCTATCATTTATAGAGCCACGGAATAAATCAAATGACAAAGTACTGCTATAATTTACTCGATTTATTTAGTTCGAATGTTTCGCTTTCTTTCACTTAATTGACAACTAGTAAAAATTTAGAACCGCCGATTGATAGCAAGTTATCTGTCATCTAGAAAAAATATATTCGTTAGAAACTTTTCGTATTACATAATTATTAGAAATTAAATCTAAAATACCTAACAGAACATAGTATATCTCATTAATTAAAATCCCCGGCATTCCACATGTGACATTTTGAAACGAGTAGCTCAACTTTTCAGTGATGCATGATAGTGTGAATCATATGGTTGGAACTGTGTAACAGTTTTATATTTCTACAAAATGACAATGTGTTGCTCTTTATACTGTATGAGCAAGTGTTTTAAACCTGCAATAGGTTAGAAAACGGCGCCCATGATAAATTTAATACATTATTGAATATTGTAATAATTATTAATCGTATGTATTAGTTTCAAAGTATGAGATTGATAAACTAACTTAAGTCACAAGAGCTTAATTTATTTTCAAATTAATTTGTTTCACAATAAACCCTAGCGCAAATGAATAAAAAATCCATGAAGAAATATTTAGAAATGTTTTAAAATAAGATATGAGATTTCACCTATTAATTAATGAAAGCCATATTATAATTAATACTGTACTTTTACATAACAAATCCAATAATATACCATATATCCATCCACTCAATTTGTCTTAAAATTATCCAGGAACTATTAGAAAATGGTTGATTGTCGCTCAACTATAACACACAAAACCAGAATAAGCAGTAATTACGAATACAGCTTAATCACTATTTAAAATAATCTTTGAGTCATAAATATTGTTTGTTCTTCTATCAAATGTCAAGAGCAAAGCGGAAAAACTTGATGTGAATTATTGTAAGACTAAGCCGTTCCTTAAGAAGAATATAGTATCTCCAACGAAACATGAAATGCACCATTTTAATTGGCATTTCAAACCCCCTTTATTTTACCTTAGAAATACTCTCATTAAACCCATCTCTAAACTCTCATTAAACCCGTCTCTAAACTCTCATTAAACCCATCTCTAAAGTCTCATTAAACCCATCTCTAAAGTCTCATTAAACCCGTCTCTAAACTCTCATTAAACCCGTCTCTAAACTCTCATTAAACCCGTCTCTAAACTCTCATTAAACCCATCTCGAAACTCTCATTAAACCCATCTCGAAACTCTCATTAAACCCTATTTTATTTATAATTCAACCCGTCTCTACACTCTCATTAAACCTGATTTTAACTCTCATTAAACACGGTTTTAAACCCTCATTAAACCCGTGTCTAAACTCTCATTAAACCCGTCTCTACACTCTCATTAAACCCATCTCTAAACTCTCATTAAACCCGTCTCAAAACTCTCATTATACCCAATTTTAACCCTCATTAAAACCCAATTTTAACTCTCATTAAACACGGTTTTAAACTCTCATTAAAGCCATCTCGAAACTCTCATTAAACCCGTCTCTACACTCTGATTAAACCCGTCTCTAAACTCTAATGAAACCCGATTTTAAACTCTCATTAACCCCATTTCGAAACTCTCATTAAACCCTATTTTATTTATAATTCAACCCGTCTCTACACTCATCATCCCAGTAAGATCGACGAACAGTAAAACACAAGACTTACGCGCATATTCCTTCCGTGTATTACGCGCAGCCGTTGTCACAGGAAAACGAACGTTTTCCGCGCGTTTCGCGAAATTAACGCGCGTTTTCCGTGAAGTTTACGTACAAATTACTGATATCAATAGAGTGCGTATTACGTACGGAAAATGCTAATATTTCAATTCTGTTTTAATGCTGCCAATTATGAATGAATAATTGCATTAAGAATAGATTCTCAAATATTTATTAAACCAAAAATTAATATCAAATTACAGAATCACCATGAAATTGAATTGAACCTCTATGTAATTCCACTTTGGAATCCAAGCCTTTTCAGATAACCATATTTTTTACCGAACAATGTAGTAATAAAAAATGTTTTATATTTATCAGGGTCAAGAATAGACTTCAGCACGCATGCACCAGAGTACAGCAGAAATGTTCTGAACTCGGTAGCTTTAAACCGCTTTACATCTTTCAGAGATCTTGGCTTTCGTGTAAATTCCTTGACACCAAAATACTTAAAGTACTTCCCTCCTTTAACTAAACTTATTTTAACTTTTCT